>JAVANC010000026.1:445390-492489 GCA_033319125.1 Parnassius glacialis
CTTCCCCCAAGCAGCGATTCTCTGCTTCAGGTCGTCTATGCGCTCCGTCAGTTTTTTACGTTATATCCGGCTGGGACAAACTGATATTTGTCCCAGCAAACGCCATCCTGACGGTGCGCACAATTCTCGGCCTATTATTGCCCGACCTGAAGCTTATCAGTCTGCCGATGAGGGCCCTTGCCTTAGCGATACGGTCCTCAATCCTTCTTCTCCAGGCTGGGATGGCGCTACTGTGTCTAGTAGCGCGTCCAGCCGTGGGAAGTTTGGCACCAATAATACGGCAAACTGCCAGTGCGGTGCCAAAAAGAATTGAGTCCGTGTCGCAAAGGTCCCGGCTGGCTTCCAAATAGGTCACCAGCATTGGGTTGAGAGCCCTAACGACAGCCCGATTCCGCTTACTCAGGGATATGCGCGGGAGTCGCGGTCGATTTTCGAGAGGCGTACTGCGCGTATCCACAATCGCCTCCTCCAATTTACTCCTCATCTGCTCTAGTTCTTGGGTGACCATTCCATCATCGCCTGAATCAACCAGAGCGGGGAGATCCATAGCGCCCTCTATATGTGCCTGCTGTTATTATTATTATTATTATTATTCACTGGGTTTGGATTCTTAATCGAGGCTAAATCTAGGTATGTATGGGCCACGACATCCATTCGACATCAGATGGACTTATATCTGGTTTTTCACCCTACATGAATGGAAAATAAAAAGTGTAATATGTTTATTTAGAAACAAAATAAAGAAAGGCTAACAGCTTTTTTATGTCCGTATCTTTAAAATTAAACAGTTTGAATTGAATTGACAGATTTGAAGGTTAATAGACTGACATCGTGAAGAAGAAAGAAAGTGACTGTGGGTGGCGCCGCTGGAGATTACCACAATTTAGAGCGGTGCCGAAGTCCGGGCTGCTGCAGACTTCAACGGTCCATTCAGGTCTATTACAACCCACACCACAAAAACACCACTACACGCAACACATACACACCTCCGGCCTGACCGAGCCTTGAGACAGTCATCGCCTCAGATCCAGGTAAGTACTCTCTATTCGACTAGCCTTCCCATTAAAGTGTAGTTGGATAGAACTTATTTCCACATAGCCATCCAGGCTCGAACCCGCGTCTGCCCGTCGAGCAGGCTGTTATGGGCCCTAGCCAAGGCGACTTTGCAGGGGCAGCTGCGGGCCGTAACATTTTGGTAGCAGGGAGCGTTGGTTGGATTTGTTTAATTTTTGTCTAAAATAACGTCCGGCCTAATAGGTAATAATAAAATTATTTACCTTTGTTGCTTGCTTTTTTTGTTTGTTAGCGGGTAGATTGGAAAGCCGCACCCGTAGGTTGAGCAAGCGGGAGTTTTGTTAAGGCTAGGTACTTACCGTAGTTTGTAAAGGCTAGGTACTTTTACTAGGTAGACAAGGTTATCAAGTAATCGGATAATTTATCGGTGGCGTATAATTATAGTAGATTGATTGTCGAAGGGTCGGTAGTTTGAGCGAGGCATTTTACTGATTAATTGTAGTGTAACTTGTATTTAATTTAATAAATAGTAAGTCGTATTTGTAGTAATTTGTATTCAACTTGATTTGATGGGAGTTGTATTTGTTATTTGTTATTTTTTTTGTAATTGTTATTTGTTTTTTTTATAGGATAAGGGTGACAAACGAGCACACAGTCCACCTGATGGTAAGTGGTTGCTGCGGCCCATAGACATCTACATCTATCCTCAATTACAAGTCAAAATGTAGATGCGTTGTCACCCTTGAGGACTAAGATGGAATGCTTCATTTCCAGAAAAAAGGGCCTCCGGCCACCTGCACTCACCAAGCGAAACGCAGAGGTAAACCTCTACTTCACGCTGGTTTTCTGTGAGGTCGTGGTACCACCCCGGTTCGAGCCGGCCCATCCGTGTGACAGCAAAAGCTGCCGCGTGGCTCTACCACTGTTAAAATATTTGTTAATTTGATTTGTATTTGAGCCGCGTATTAGTTTGTATTTATTAGTGATGCCGTCGCATAAGCAACCAATTAATAACACAAGTTATTAATTGCAAAAGCAAAAGAGCAAGTTGAACATCCGCTATCAGTTATTAATTAATAAGTTTAACATTTTTTGTTGTATAAACTAAACTAAACTGTACTACCAGGGCGGCATAAACGCGTCAGCGACAAAATGTAATTCATTTAACATTTGGAATATCAAACATTAGTCCCAGAAAACTAAAGGTACGGTATACGAGTACATAATAACTCTTTAAAAGAGCTGAGGGAACGAGTTAAGAAACAATTCCAAAGCCTTTTTACTGGATATGAGGCATTCCATCTTAGTCCTCACGGGTGACAACGCATCTGCATTTTGATTTGTAATAGAGGATAGATGTAGATGTCTATGGGCCGCAGCAACCACTTACCATCAGGTGGACTGTGTGTTCGTTTGTCACCCTTATCCTATAAAAAAAAAAGCTTTTGCTAAATCTGAGTTTCGAAAGTTAAATTACATCAAATTACCAGAACGACGCAAGCCGCGCGATGATTTGAATTAAAGTAATTATGATAACACTTTATTTATAAAATTATAAAACTGAAGTGACAAACGAACTTTATTTTATAAGAAGGGGAAGAGGAAGCAAACGAGCATACGGCTCAACTGATACGGTAGTGACTATCGCTGCCCATGAACAACTTCTAATATTTTTAGTCTTTGAGGTAGTGACGTCACATATGTAGCCTTCTTTGTTTGAAGTTGACTGACTGAGTCGACGACCGAGTTCTTATGATTGGCTTGAAATTTTAGCGCATTTACCTATATCTATAATTTTATTCGCATCTATTTTAAAGGAGTACTGCCATCTAGTACTTAAATACTCTAGGCGGTAGGCTCTGGTTGGTGGCTCTTTTCTATCCGAATCTGAATCGGTGGGTGCCATTCATTTATATTGTTTCATCTCGACTTTTTTTTAAAAATGGAAACAGTTTGAAACTGTCTGAGGATGCTTTGTAATTAAATAAGTGAATAATTTTGTTCAGTTTTTTAGAAAATGTCGATAAACTTCGAAGAATATTTATTTAATTTAGTATAAATATATATTTTGTTGTGTAGTAGCTGCGTGGTATTTTGGTGTCGTCCTCTTTTCTAAAGTCGAATTTTTTGTAAAACGTGTAAAATGAAGCCAAAATTTTTCAACAAGTTTTTTCTATAAATAGATACATTTTTCTAAAGTGGATCTCATTAGCCGATATCATTTTACTCGTAGAATCGAAACACCACAGGAGATGGATAAGCTGCACAAAGACTGATAAAAAAACAGTACTACATACAAAATATGGTAATAATATAGAGCCACGCTGCAGCTATATTATTGTCTGCAGCACGAAGAATTCTCGCATGAAGAACATAAGGTTATAGTATTTTTTTATAGATATGAAGAGAACCTAACTGGTAAAGAGGCGTTCTTTCTTTACGCCAGGAGGCGAAAATGCATGCGTTATGCCCCGCTCAGGCAGCTGAAGTTACAATTAAGTTGTATCGCACTTTCTATTTGTGGCCGCCTTACAAGAACTATATTGCGTCGCTGTGTGATGACGAATATCTCGCTTTTGTCGCAAACTTATACAAGAAGGTTTTATGAAGATTACTTAATAATATTCGAGTTTTATAAACTTAAATAACATACAAGCACTATAATGATCAAAGTGAGAATGCTAGATCATAGTCTTAATATTAGTGTATTGTAATCGGTTCTTTTTCTATAAAACTGTGGTGACAACGGAACTAACTCTCTACCCGATAATTATTGGCTACTATAGCAGCCAATATAAGCACATGTTTATTTAAACAATGAAGGCTTCAGATGCTTCGAAACTCTGAGGAATAAGATGGAATTCCTCACAGCTTGTGATTATACTTGGGTTCGATACCCTACAGACGGAGCACGGCAGTGCTCGCTACTTGGCGGCAGAAAAGGGCAAAAGGGTGGCACCTACCTACAAGAACTGCTAGGCAGCAAAGAGTCCTACCATCTGTTTTTAAGATGCCAATTTTCAAATTTTGCGTGCTCGTTTGTCACCCTTATGCTATAAAAATACATACAGGTCGAATACAGAACCTTCTGGTTTTTGTATCCTGATTAGAAAAGCAAAGACGTACTAATGTCGAGTTATTTCCTATTTTTCGGATGCGTATTTTATAACGCTATTTACTTTCAACAGAAAGGTTGTAATCTTGGAAAAGCTACGTACGACGCTACGACGTGAGGGCAATACAAGCTTTTATATCAAGTTTACATGCAATCTAGATGCAAGACTTTTAAATAAGGGAACGGAAACATTTTAATATTAAATTAGATTATTGCTAATGAAATCCTGCAGAGAACAAGTGACATGACCTACAAATAAAAGTTCTCGGATGTATATTTAGATACAAATTCAATTTATGTATGTTAAACACCTTCACAATACAGAAAAAATCCTAGTGCGTGGGCGTAAAATTCCGTTACAATATTAGACATATATATATTCCAGTTTTTTTGCTGGTAATGTTCGATTTTTATCTATTGTTGGATAGTTATTAACGTCTGTTGTAAACGAACCCTCTCAGAAATTAGACCAACAAATCCAACAATTGCACTTATAAAGGATACTACTGTACTAAGCGTGGGTCTTAGGAAATTTGCCACAATCGTTATGCTTGGCAAGCGTATTAACCATCACACCCGTCGCCATTACTGATATTTTACAACTCCTAACGAAGGGCACAAAATCTTTGAGTCATTTCCTATAACGACTCCCAAGGAGAAATAGAGAATTTGTTAAATAGTATAAATAAAATATATTTTACATCAGATAACTAGATCCGGAAATATGGTACTACATAAATTAAAAAATCCTGTCGAACAACTGTCATCATAATAGCTGTTTCTGTTTATGTGATAGCTGTGTCTTTGTAATGTTTATCTTAGACAAACGAAAACACAAGTCCGCTTCGCATCTAAATTAACAATGAAAAAGCAGATAGGTAGAGAGTATATCTAAATAGGTAGAGAGTAATCAAGGAGCAGGAAGACAGGAAAGGGCAGCTGCATCTCTGCCTCTTGAGACTCAAATAAATGTAGTCAAATGCAAAGAAACCTTTTTAATACAATCGCCGTAGAGGTAAGACTGGCAACAGAAGTGTAAAGCTTCATGTTTTTAATAGAAAAATAATGTGAAAAAAATCATCTGCTCGTGTAACTACACGTTCCCTTCCTCTATATATTAACTTGCCCCCCCCCCCCCCCCCCGTAGACCGTCGGCTGGTGAGGCCGTTGACAATGAATTTTTCTTACTGGGATTCAGTTGGTTTAGTAACACACTCTTATATATTATATATCTGCCGCCAAACAGCTGCGCGCATATTGCTGTATTCCGGTCTGAACACACTTCTGCTCGGATGAATAATGTTGAAATTAAACAAGATAAAATACATAAAATAAGTTTTACTAATGATGACAAATCATTACAGTATAATTACAGATTATGAGGCATACTATCTTGGTGCTCAGTTTTTGTGTATAAAGTTGGTTGCTGGTGTCTATGGCCTGCTGTAGCCATTTACCATCAGGTGGAGTGTTAATTCGCTTATCACTTGTCACTTCTAATTTCAAATCAGAGCCAAAACTTATTTTTCTTTAATATGACATGAGTAAGAGTGGGCATGAAATGCAGCGTATCACTTCCGTGTTACGTACAGTACATTTCGAGAGCAATACTGGGTTTGGACTCTTATTCGAGGCTAAATCTGGGTATCTATGGGCCACGCCATCCATTCAACATCAGGTGGACTTATATCTAGTATTTGACCCTTGCTTGAGTGGAAATTAAAATGTATATGTTTATTTTAAAATTTAACTTAACTTAACTTATCTTTACGCACAATCCCTGACGGGGTAGCCAGAGAGAACAGATTGCCAAGTGTCACGATCCTTACATACCTCTTTCGCTTCTTTCAGATTCATTATCTTCTTCATACATGCACGTCTAGGTATCCGAGTACTCTTGACCCTCCCCTCTTCGAGCAGTTTGCTCACATGGTCTTCGAAAGTTAGTGTCGGTCTACCTCGACACCTTTTAATATTAACTTTTGCGCTATATATTTTCTTCACCATTCGGTCTTCACTCATTCGCTCAACGTGCCCAAACCATCGAAGCATGCCCTTATCAATTTTTGTGATAAGGTCATCTTTCAAACCTGCCATATTGCGAATCTCTTCGTTTAGCTTTCGGTCGGCCATGGTAACGCCGCACATTTTACGAAGAGATCGCATCTCCACTGCATTCAACTTGCTTTTATGCTTCTTCTGGCATACCCATATTTAAAAATAAAATAAATAAAAGTTATTATATCCATAAAATTAAACTATATTTTTTATTTTATATATGCTACGAGTATCTTTAAAATTCAATTTTATTGTACAACAAATAGGAGAATTATATATTTGTGTTTGGTATAGCTATGCTGCACGTATATTATGGTTGTAGCACGAATAGTTCAACTGATTTGGGGTAGGACCACACTCTCACAGAGTACCAGCGTAAAATAGCAGCTCAATGCTGCTGTGTTTCATTTGGTGAGTGTGGGGATCCGGAGACAATTTTTTACTGGAAACGAATCATTCCATCATAGTTTAAGGGGTGACAGCGCATCCACATTTTAATTTTTTATCGAAGACAGATAAAGGTGTCTATAGGTCACAAAATTGCCTTAAAATCAGGTGGACTGTGTTGCCGTTTTTCACTCTTATTCTATAAATAAACTAGAGATTAAAAACCAAAATCAACACATGCTTGAAAGGACCAACTGAAACACGAAACGTTTTGCTTATATTACCCAAAGCTATTAGTGTTTAACCGCCTGTAATAACAGGATGCTGAGTGACAGATTTGAAGCTCAGTCTTATTCATAAATGATTACACAAGCGAAGCAATTGGCAGGAAGTCCAGTGTATCCAGTCAGAAGCTATGTTGGTTTATCTCAATACAATATTGCAATTTAACCAACGCATACATTTTATTTACGGTCTAACTTCAATTTTAAATCACGAACAAAAATATATTTACATTGCTATTACTAAACTTTAGCCTTAAAAAAATCAGCTAAATTTTGGCTATAGAAGGAAAAGGGTAGTTTTCCTGCCAGACAAGTTATTTAACCCATGGAGACCTGTGTGGTAGTAGCTTATTCTATAGATACATATCGAAGCAGTTCCGAAACTTCGATGGTTCCGTCATTGGTGGTACAATGACAGTGCCACGACATATTTTTAGCATTACATACTACACAAGGGATATGATATATCGATGATCATCGTAAATGTTGGTTTTCTAATAAGTTTGGAAACAGAGCGATTATTGTTTTCAATATTTTTATGTGGATAATTTTGTAGTGAGACGGAACTTTGCTCGCAGCAATAGAAATCAGCATTGTGAACTTACTATGATTATAAAAAAACGTAAAGCCCAAAAAAGTTTTAAATTTTCATCTTCTAGTGTAAATGAGGCTGCTTATTCACGGACTTTGTTTTTTATTGATTTGCTAAATTCAAAACACTCAAGAACGTTCGATCTGTTGAAAAATTATTTATATGTAAACCGACAAATTACATAATTCTGTAGCGCTTGATCTAGAACTGGATATTGGATCAACATCAATGTAAATCATCCTCCTCGACCCCGTTAACGTTGTTCGAGATGTTATATTTATCGATGAGCAAAAAGACCGTCGGATGGATTAATGCCATTTATTTAAAATGTAATTTGAAGCAGTTAAGAAAAACCAGTGGCTTTAGACACGGGCAGCATGGCATGGCAAAGTGGCAAAATAGAATAGAATAGAATAATTTTAATACAATATAGATTACAAGTTATTCTTATTGAAAGTAATTATTCTACTTTTACCACTGGTTCCAAAAAAAGTTCCTCTGTCCTGAGAAGAACCAGCAAGAAACTCAGCAGGACTATTTATTCAAAGAAAAATTAAACAATATAATTTAAAATTAAAAATTTTGTACAGCCGACTTCAATATAGGTTATTTGAGAATAACTCAATAACCATTGGTCTGACCTTGATCAAATTCATATGGGACCACACGAGAACTATCAGCTTTCATTTAAAAAAAGAATCATCGAAATCGGTTCGCCCAGTACAAAGTTATGAGGTAACACACATAAAAAAGAAAAAACATCGAAAAAAAAAAAAAACACATACACTCGAATTGAGTACCGTCTCCTTTTTGGAAGTCGGCAGAAAATACAGATTGTACAAACTACTTACAAAAGTGATATAAGAAATATCTTGGGAGCGACCATTTCATTCCCAGGGATTATTATCAACATGTATTCGTTTGCCATTTGTATACAGTATTTGTTTAATAAAATATTTAGAATTGATAACAGAGACCATGCTCTGGGACATTGTTGTATTGTTGTAATATCATATACATTATCTCATAAATGAATTACTGACTTCGTGCAGTCAAGAAACTACTGTAAATAGCTAGTAGTACAATTTATTTAAATTAAAAATATAATAAATAAGTATTTCTTTCCGAATCTTTTTAGTCTAAAGGAGCAGGCATCGTGTTGTTAATTATATTACGACATTTAACATTTGATTTATCAGGCTAATAAAACTTTTCAAATTCCGCTTCAGCCATTAAGGCAGCGTATTATTTTTGTATTTTGTCGAAGGAAATATCGTTGTTTTGTTCTTACCGTTATTGTTCTAGTAATTTTAGGTACTAGGGTTTCGTACTGTACTGTACTTTTCGATTTTTCGCCAGGATAGTTTGACATACTCATGTTAAACAAACAACTGGGAAAAGTTAAATTAAAAGTATTTTATTCAAAATGAGTCCTTGCCCTTGTTTTCCTTTAGAAATCACTTTTTGTGTCAAGAAAACTATGCCATCGCTTGAACATGTCACTACTTTATGAGACCTTCAGAGAAAAAACTGCGATAAACTTGTAAGACCATTTTTCTCCCAACACTATCATTAAAGATGTTGAAAATTAATTAGATGAGATCCGCGTAATGAAATCCAATGATGTGTTTTACCTAGTTTGGAGACCACCTTCCCTCCTCCCTCAATTGTGAGCATTATCCCCGTCACCACTAATCCCAACACCCCTGTTGATAATACAGTCCACTTGTGTTTCGGCTTTAAACGAGGCATCCTCAGGTGTAACAGACTCTGCGGTGGCTGATCAGCAGGCGATCTTCAAACTCGGTAAGACGAATCTCTTAGGTTAGTAACGTGAATCTTAAATGAATTTTTTAACATATTTAATAAAATAATTCACAAAGTAACGCCTGATTCTGTTAATTATCAACATAAACAGCTTAACGTTATAAAATATATACATAATTACAAACAACTCTAAGAAAGCTTATTATGTCAACTCATTCTTACCTTTGTTACTGCTTTGATCTAATTTGAAACATAAGACAGTTAAGCATTTATATTAACTGTCTTAGTTAAAAATTAACAAGCTACGAGGCGTTTCATCTTATTTCGTCTAAATTACGGTTGACAACACATCTGCGGCCTTTTATTTAACGAGAGAGACAAACGAGCAAACAGTCCACGTGATTGTAAGTGGATGCTGTAACCCATTGACATACATTTGACCTTGATTAAGATTCTATAAACTTAGGCATTTACCCCTCAGGATTAAGATGGAATGCTTTATTACAAGTAAAAAGGGTCTTAGATTCTCTACATTCTCCATACGAATCACTAGAGCATTTTGCAATTTTTTGACGCTTGAATTCTATATGAGCGTGGCTTTTACCCAGTTTACAGGACCCATCCCTGCTGCAGCTACAATACACCTTTTTTATAAAATGAGGGTGACGAACGAACACACAATCTACGTATCTGGTAAGTGAATGCTCAGGCCCGTAGACATCTGACATTACCATTCTGTGAGATATGGGTTATGTCTAGCAATTATATGAAATTTCTTGACTAGAAAAATTTACAAAATAAATCCTGTAATAAACGGCAACACTTTGCTGCAATCGCGCAATAATACGCTGAATATTCATGGTACGAGAGAAGGGATCACGCAAAGGATCACCTCGCAGCACGCACGGCCTCACCTCCGGCCGGTCATTAGCATAAGCTTAGTTACCATGTGCTGGTAATAATTCCATTTTTTTGCATTTTTTATTTTAATAAAATGACTAGCAGTGCTCTTACCATTACTTAAGTCGCTGTTTATAGGCTGTATGTAATGTATGTTATGGATTAATACGTGAAAATCAGAAATTGAAGTACCTTTTTAATATTTATTATAAAATGAGAAGAATTCAACTTTTATCATTTGGAAGGTACAGTGCCATAGATATAAACCAAAAATTAAATTATACGTATTATTATTTTATTACGTGTATACCAGAGGTAGAGAAGGTAAAATTGAGTGCACATACATGATATATAATTATTATGTAATTTTTATTTCTTCTTCTTTTTAATGTCTATATCTTTTGAAAATGTGTACCTTTAATCAGATATCTTAGACCATAGGCGATACCAGTTATAATTAATAGGTAACCGATGCCGGATGGAAAATTAATTTAAATTACCGATAATTTTCTAAAGTCAGAATTTCTCTTTCAAAGAATATTTCACATTGATCAAATATTGATGAGTCCGGAAATTAACTTTCTTATCGTGTTCAAACATCGCTTGTTACAAGATCAGCGTGAGAATAAAGGAAAAGGATTTTCAGGTTTACACTTCCTATCCGGCATACTTTTACACATTAACGGCTATAGCTCAGTAAGTAATAACATTAAGTACATGGTATGCTAATGTTTTAGAATTCTTATGATATAGGCAAACTTTTTAAATGGTTGGCCACACAGATCCTATACGTTTTTTTTTCACCACAGGTGCTAAAACTTAGCAGTTAAGTAAAGTAAAAAATTTTAACTTATGTTTAGTGCCGTCTTGTAAAATACTACCCATAGTAGTTGAAAACTTTTAAGGGTAATTTAGAAACATCATTATTATGGAACACATTAAAATAAAAAAATCCGATCTAGGTATTAAACTGCGGTCGTGATGACCACAAATGTGAGCAGAAGTATGAATTTTCGGAATTTTATAAAACACGGCGTAGAGCGCGAACCGTTTGGAATAGAATTTTTTTTTTAGAACCAAGGCCACCTCCCCCTCGCCCAAACACGTACGTACCAGATTATTCCAGCCTGAATATAAATAAATATATATATATATATATATATATATATATATATATATATATATATATATATATATATATATAGTATATGTAAATTACCACGATACAGGAAAAAAATTAGTGTGTAGGTAATTTTTTTTAAATAAAAAATAGCTTGTTCTTCTTATATCTTCTTATATAGCTAACTCTTTTGTACGTGTGTTTGTTACTGAACTCCTCTTAAATGGCTGGACCGATTTTGATGATTTTTTTGTGTTTGCACGTATCACTGGATGGTTTAGATTCACAATTGTACCCGGTAGGTGACGCTGTTACCGGGCTCCAGAAATCACTCGTGTGAATCGTTATTTCTATTACTTATTATTTGTCTGAGTTGATTTGTTTTCCACAAAAAAATTTTTGGTTCTGAAATCAGAAGCTGTGTTCTCAAACAGTGGTTAAGTGGGGTTGCTCTTAACACGAGATGTCAACCAAATCAATTTCCGCGTTGAGTGGGACAACGAAAACTTTGACGAGAAACAAGCCGTTCATGTCCTGATTTCGTGGTTAGTCCTTATTTATGATATCGATATTTCCTATTCACAATAAAGCTATATCATCTCTTGCATCATGTAGAGAAATATTATATTGATCTAGTGGTGGGCGACTGCTGATCATGAGGTCGCGGGTTTGAATCCCGGGGTCTGAACAAAATTCATCAATTTTTCTGTCAAGAAACAGTAGCTGTCCGGAGTTATGAATTTTGCTGTTTCACCGCATTCCTCAAACGTACGTAGAACCGTTGGTTCGGCGCCTGTTCTCCCTCCCGTCTTGTCGGATTACGAGAGTGAGGGAATTAAGAGTGCACCTGTGATTGCAAAAATACACTTGGGCACAATAATCATATCCTGCGAAGATGGCTAGTCTTCGTTGAGACTGGCCGCCATGCAGAAATTCGGTCTGGAGGACACTACAGGTATATTCCATTTGATGGATAGATTGACTGTCAGATCAGGACATTAAACATCTCAATGACTATGTTGAGAATTACAAATAAGTTAAAGTTAAACGTGATAATATCCGTAAAATTGTTTATATCCAAATCAGTAATGGGTGACTGAAGTGCAGCGTTTTAAAAATATTTTTCCAATTCTCATAACAGATAAACATACAATTGTACATATTCGCATTTCTCTGACTCCGCGTTATATAAAACTGACCGCCTTGGTACCTTATTACTAGGCAGGCACACTGCCCACTGAGCACATGGTTATTATAATATTTATTGTTAAGAGTGAAGGTAAACTAAAAGAAAATACGAACAAATGAGGGTAGAAATGAGGCTAGATTGAGAAACTCCCACTCGTTTGTGCAATATAAAGTTCATTGTAGATGTCGTGTGCAAGTCATTCTACATATACTAAAACTCGTAGAATGACAGTATCGTGGTTCTATTCGTTGCAATAATTCTTCTATTGCAGGCAAGGAAGATCGTTACATTGATTACTGATGACTTTAGGTATTATCGTGTACTTACGTCCCTCACGTTACACTACTGTGTGATTGTAACGAGAACATATTACGGTATGGTTGCACTTTCATTGCTCTATGAAATGAAAGTGGGCTTAAAGAAGTTGTTTGTTTTAGGGGTCTACGCCCCAGACATGTCTAAGCCCACTTATATCCGAGAGCAGTTTTGGGAGTTGGTAAGGATGGTGCTAATGAAATGCAAGGTTAATGAAAATATTGTGATATTAGGCGATTTTAATGGAAGGGTTGGGGTGAGGAGGCTTGGTTATGAAAGGATATTGGGAACGTTTGGTGATGAAAGTATAAATGAGAATGGTGAAAGCCTTCTCGCCGTATGCGTGGAAAAGAGTCTTTTTGTGACGAACACTTTCTTTCGTCATAAGAAGATTCACACGTATACATGGGAAAGAGGTGATGATAGAAGTATGATAGATTTCATAATTGTTGACGAAAGAATGAGGAGCGCGGTAGTAGATACAAGGGTTTACCGGGGCTCTAACGTAGGGACGGATCATTACTTGGTCTTATGCCGAAATTATGGTCTTTTCAGACGTTGGAGGCATTGTACATCTGTGTCTATCATTGCGTTACAGCGTATAAGAACAGAGAGGTTACAAGATGAAGGTGTGAAAGAGAAGTACAAATGTAGATTGAGAGAAAATATAAGTGGTGTGGCTGAATTGTGTATGAATGATTTAGACTTGGAGACTGTGTGGTATAATATTAAGAAAGGTTTAGTGGATGCAGCTACCGAAGTATGTGGTGTAAGTAAGAGAAAGAATGAAAGGAAAAATAACACGTTATGGTGGGATGATGAGGTACGGATGGAAGTTGAAGCAAAGAAGAAAGCATGGCTAGATTTACTAGCAACCAAGGCTAGTAATTCTAGCAGTATGAATGGTGATATTGAAAGGAAAAAGGCAGTCTTTAGACACCTAAATAAGAGAGTAAAAGAAGTAGTTGAAAGGAAAAAGCAAGAAAGAACGGATAAGAATGATAGAAGAATATCGGATAACTTCCAGGCAAACATTAAAATGTTCTGGAAACTCGTAAGAACTACCAGGGGACATTCAAAACAGCCTAGAATGAATGCTATACGAGACCAGAATGGCTGTATTCTGAATGACGAAGTTCTGAGTTTAAGGAGATGAAAGGAATACTTTGAAAGCGTGTTTATGGGTGATGAGACGTTTAAATTAAATGAAATAGAAATTCCGAAAGAAGACGAAATAGATAGAGATGTAAGTAAAGATGAAATAATGAAAGCAATGAAAAGTATGAAAGCAGGTAAGGCAGCCGGTTATGATAGAGTATCTCTCGAAATGCTAAGGGCTGGAGAATGAGTGGTAGCAGACCTGCTGTACACCTTGTTTAATTTATGTTGGGAACTTAAGCGGGTACCGGGAGACTGGTGCAAAGCCGTGATAGTCCCAATATATAAAGGAAAAGGATCACAGCAGGACTGTGAAAACTACCGTGGTATCAGCCTTCTTAGCATTGTGGGGAAACTGTATGCTAAGGTACTAATTGAAAGAGTTATAAAAGAAACTGATGGAAAAATTTGGGATGTGCAAGCGGGATTTAGAAAGGGAATGGGATGTACGGATCAGGTCTTTTCCATGCGCATGATCGCGGAGAAGTTTTTGGCCAAAAACCAAAAAGTTTTTTGTGCGTTCATAGACTTGGAGAAGGCTTATGTCAGAGTGGATAGGAATGTGTTATGGCAAACACTGATCTCATTTGGGTTGAGCGCTGGCTTGATACAGGCATTGAAGTCTCTATATAGGGACTTTAGTGCCTGTGTCAGGATCAACGGGGCCTACTCGGACTGGTTTGGCATCCATAAAGGTGTCAGACATGGCTGTGTGGCTTCCCCGTGGCTGTTCAACCTATTTATGGACAGTTGTATGGAAAATTTGAAAGTAGAAGAATGCGGGTTAAGAATGGGTGAGTTAACCGTCAAATGCCTTTTGTACGCCGATGATCAAGTCATACTTGCGTCGTCGGCAGCCGAGTTGCAAATTATGGTTACATTAATGAACAGGGCATTAAAAGAAAAAGGAATGAAAGTGAACGCAAGTAAGACGAAAGTTATGGTTTTTGAAAGAGAAGAAAGTAAAACGATATGTGAAATAAGAATAGAAGGGGAGTTGGTAGAGCAAGTAGATGAGTTTGTGTATTTGGGATGTGTGTTTAGCAGGGATGGTAGATATGATAAGGATATAGAACGACGAGTGAATGCAGGAAATAGAGTGAATGGGGCTCTACACTCTATTGTCAAAAGTCAGAATGTGTCCAAAAGGCACGTATGGCAATTCACAATGCTCTGTTAGTGCCTACTTTAATGTATGGTAGTGAAAGTTAGGTGTGGAAGAAGAAGCACGAGAGTAGAATAAATGCTGTAGAAATGCGGTCATTAAGGAGTATGTTAGGGATGAATCTGAATGACAGAGTGAGAAATTGTTTAATAAGAGAAGAGTGTGGTTTGCAAGATGATATTGTGACCAGGATTAAGAAAGGAATGCTTCGGTGGTTTGGTCATGTAGAAAGAATGAATGAGAAAAGAGTGACAAAGAAAATTTATGTTGCAGATGTGAACGGCAGAGTCGGGAAGGGTCGCCCTAGGCGAAAGTTTATTTACGACCAAGTTGGCGATATATTGAAAATGGGCCAAATCAAGAGTACCTTTAACCGACGAGCGTGTAAGAGTATGTTTACACGATGCAGGAGAAAATCCCAACGTTTACCAATAAAAAATAATAATCCGCGTAGAAATAAATAATAATAGGAGTACTAATTGAGACTCATTGACCACCTTGTTGGTCGAGTGGTTTTAGGCACGACTTATGAGTGATGACCAGGTGATTTTGGGTCCGAATTCCAGGTTAGGCTAAAATCAGTTATTGCATTTTGCAGGGTCTGGAAGTTGGCGGTGTTTCACCCCTCCCCTGTAAACTGCCTCCACGATACAGGAAAAAATGCTAGTGTAGGGATAACGACTTTAAAAATAAAATATTTATAATGAAAATATATAAATAATAAATAAACAAGATATTAAAGTAGTTCGTAATTGAAAAGTTATTAGTTAGTATTTAAAAAGTTTAACATTTTTTTTGTATAGACTTAACTAATATAATATATACAACATTATATAATAATTTAACAATATTTTAGTATAATAAATTAGATAATTCTAGAGTACAAAATACTTTGCATAAAATACAATATATACATATTTGTACATATAAGTAATTTTTTATTATCATTGTCCAAAATTTATAATGACAATGCTTTCTGATAACTTAAAAGTCTAAGGCTGAGATCTATAGATCGTACTTTGACTTTGCTCAGACTTTACTTACGAAAAACTTAGCTGAGTATATGCTTAGCATAATCTTTGATTCTGAATTTATAGTTGTATCGGGCTTAGATTCAGCCAAGCTTATGCTAAGGCCCAGACCAATATCCTGAGTTTTACGCAAGTCGTCGATTTTGTAGACTTAGGCTTTGCTAAGCGCGCACTCAGCACGACGTCGCAGTTAGCTTTATAAATACCGATATTGTCTTAGCTCGAAAGTGAAGTCTGAGCAAAGTCGAAGTGCGTTCTATAGATCTCAGCCTAATATTTGTTAATGTAGTCATAACATTTTGAAAACTAAAAACACAATATTTTCTTCATATGAATGTTTTGGTTAAACTATATACAAACAGGTAGTTAATTACTGCATCGAATACAATGAACTAGCCGCACAACTCTGCCGTCATACAATTGTTTACTAGTACGTGGCTTAGAAGACTAATTTGTTGTAGCAGAAAATTGCCAATATATTACAAATATCTATACAAATCTTGAGTACGAAATACACGCATATTTATTGTAATTGTAGAATAAGTCTTGTGAATAAGGAATTATTATTATAAACTGTACTACCAGGGTTGCATAACCGCGTCAGCAACAAAGTGTAATTCATTTAAAATTCGAAATATCAAACATTAGTCTACAGTATACGAGTACATAATAACTCTTTAAAAGAGCTGAGGGAACGAGTTAAGAATTAATTCCAAAGCTTTTACTCAAACTGAGTTTCGAAAGTTAAATTACATAAAACTACCAGAACGACGCACGCCG
Organism: Parnassius glacialis; assembly: GCA_033319125.1. Classification (NCBI taxonomy): domain Eukaryota; kingdom Metazoa; phylum Arthropoda; class Insecta; order Lepidoptera; family Papilionidae; genus Parnassius; species Parnassius glacialis. Next base: position 462,266 of record JAVANC010000026.1, read on the forward strand.
CGCGATAATTTGAATTAAAATAATTATGATAATACTTAATTTATAAAATTTTATAAACTTCTGACAAACGAAATTTTTTATAAGAAGGGGAAGAGAAGGCAAATGAACATACGGCTCACCTGATGGTAAGTGGCTATCGCTGCCCATGCTCAACTGCTAATATTTTTAGTCTTCAGAGATGGTTACGTCTCATATGTAGGCTTCTTTGTTTGAAGTTGACTGCATGTATCGACGACCGAGTTCTTTCTGATTGGCTTAACTGACTAGCGCTGCGAAGAGATGTTGCGTTTCTTTGAAAATTATAGCGCATTTACCTATATCTATAATTTAATCGCATCTACTGTAAACGAATCCTGCCATCTAATACTACAACACTCTAGGCGGTAGGTGTCTGGTTGGTGGCTCTTTTCTATCTGAGACTGAATCAGTGGGTGTCATTCATTTACATTATTTGATCTGGACTTTTTTGAAAATTAAAACAGTTCCAAACTATCTGCGGATGCTAATTAAATAAGTGAAACAATCTGTTCAGTTTTCTAAAAAATGTCAATAAACTTCGAAGAATATTTATTTAATTTAGTGTAAATAAATATTTTGTTGTGTAGTGGCTACTTGGTATTTTGGTGTCGTCCTCTCTTCCGATTTCTCGAATCAAAGTCGAATATTTTGTAAAACGGAGCGAAAAGTTTGCAACAACTTTTTTCAATAAATAGAACACATTTTGCTAAAGTGGATCTCATTAGTCGTAGATATCATTCTACTCGTAGGCGCGAAACACCACAGGAGATGGATCAGCCGCACAAAGACTGATTAAAAAAAACAATATCGTCTACATACAAAATATGATAATAACAGAGAGCCACGCTGCAGCTATATTATGCCTCCAGCACGAATGGGTCAGCTCTACCCGAGAAGAAATACGCTCGCACAGAATTCTCGCATGAAGAACATAAGGTTATTGTATTTTATGGATGTGAAGAGAACCATACTGGTAAAGCGGCGTTCTCTCTTTACCCCAGAAGGTGAGAATGCATTTGCATATTGATTCGTATTCGAGATTAAAAATAATTATATAGTCCACAGCATTCTTTGTACGTGGTTGAGCCATGCTTCACCTGTATTAATAGTATATTTAAAACACGAAAAGATCGGCTCGACTCGGGGAAGTACCACGCTCTTACAGAATACCAGCGTAAAATAGCAGCTTACCACTGCTGTGTTTCGTATGGTGAGTGTAGAGCACTGGACATCCTATTTTACTGGAAAAAAGACATTCCATCTTAGTCCTCACGGGTGACAACGCATCTGCATTATGATTCTTAACTGTTGATAGATGTAGATGTCTATGGGTTACAGCAGCAGTGGCCTGTGTGCTTGTTTGACACTCTATCCTATAAAAAAAATCACTTCACATAATGGAGACTTTATGTCCGTTTGTTTTTAAATCTTTAAAAAAAACAAGAAAATTACATTCAGTGTTGAAAACTTTTCCCACATTTAAAACACTTGTGTTACAAGCTAGTGCACCTGAAATTGCGCGGTAAATACTGCTATTAACGTCACAATGGCGCTGTGCTCCGCTCAGGCAGCTGAAGTTACAATTAAGTTGTATCGCACTTCCTATTTGTGGCCGCCTTACATGAACTCTGTTGCGTCGCCAGACGTCTCAACTTTTTGAACCTATACAGTCCCGCATGTGATATCCAATATCTCACTTTTGCCGCAGAATTATACAGGAAGATATTATGAAGATTATTAATTAATATTAGAGTTTTATACACTAAAAAAACATGTACGCATGAGCTGTGGTAATCCTAGTGAGAATACTAGATCATAGTCGTGATATTATTGCATTGTCATCGGTTCTTTCTTAATGAAACTGTAGTGACATCGGAACCAACTGTCTACCTGATAATAAGTGACTAATATAGCCCATGGGCGCCTGTTAATTTAAACAAAGAAGGCTACGGTTGCGTTGACACTCTCTCGGAATAAGATTGAATTCCTCACAGCCTATGATTATACTTTCTTTAGATATCCTACAGGCGGGAACACGGCAATGCAAGCACTCCTATTTGGAGGCAGAAATAGGCAAGAAGACGGCGCCTGCCCACAAGAACTGCTGAGCAGCAAAGCGTCCTACTACCTGTTTTTATTATGTCTGCTAGATTATTCAGACGTCGGAAAATAGGTGAATACTGAAATAAAATATTCCACTACATTCATACATACATACATACATACAAACTATTATCATTATAGTCTATCAAAAGTCATCTGCTGAACATAGGTCTCCCCCCATATATTACCTCTTAGAAGGATATTTGTCATAGTTCCCGTGCTTGGTCACAGTTCTTTTATTTTTCAGCTGTCATCAGAAAGATGCTGCTGCCCATCTTTTGGTTCGGCTGACATCTGTCGCCTGTTCCAATATCCTAGGATGTTAAGGAGTAGAGGACATTCCTACACCGTTACTGCCCCGTTACATTGATACTCGTATATGCAAGTCAAGCTATAAAGATGTAAAAATAAAAATATTATTCACCAAAATTGTTAAAGATTACTTTTTATTTTTTATTTTTCTACCTTATACTTTCTCTGAGCAACATGACACAATGAGATAATAATAAATAAATCAAACAATAGACGATGAAAAGCTAAAAATTTTAATTGTCTTATAGTTACGAGTAATAAATATCGCTATAAAACGTTTGACGTCGATAGCACTTTGAAGAATTCGGAAATGACAGTCTTATCATGTTCAAACATCACCCCTTAAATTATAATGAGCGCAAAAGTCTAAGAAATGGATTTTCAAATGTATCGTACCATTAAGTTAAAATGCACGGGTCGTGTGAACTATGTCATAGTAAACCACGTGGATCCCCGTCGGTGTCAATATAATTGTTACTTGCAGTTTTATACGCTTATTTAAGCTTTCTAAAATGAGTGAAGTCGGCAAGCACTGAAGCTACGTATTTTTTTATAATAATTTGATTACAGTTTTCATTTTCATTGACATTAAGAATAAATCGTGTATTAATATTTTTTCATACCCTTTTTTATACTCTTACATTGTCATCAAATTCTGCACAAGCTTATCGGGAAGTATTTTAAAAGCTATTACTAAATTTGACCCGATCAGATATAGTCAGGTACGCCTTAGCGAGCAAGTAAAAACATAGTAATAATAAAAGGTGCTTATTTAAATTAGTATTTAAACTATGTTGATGTTTCCTCATAAGTATTTTACTTGGTATGGAGTTAAACTATTTCTCTACCTTCACCATTTATAACTTATCTATTATAACCACATTATAACATTCTAAGCTATTAATGACTATTAAGAACCTACCGGGGATTCACCGGGAATGCACCAGAATGTCTGCATTCTACAAGTCTGTGAACATGTTCAAGATCACCTTGCCATTACATCAGTTTAATAAACCTCAAATACCACTGCAAGATTTCATGATACTGTAAGCTCGTTCTACGTTCTCTTGGACGGAAAATTAATATTCGAAAGCTTAAAATAACTCGAATTAACGACGAAATCAGGACGTCAAAAATTGCAATCCCTTATGACTATGGGTGGTGTAAATCACTCGAAATGTCAGGAATTAAAACAAGTAAAAATAGGTCAAATTACACGCGATAAAATTCGTAAAATTAGTTTCATTCAATAAACCGTATTAAATTCAATTTACTTTAACACTTCACAAAACTTGAGAAAACAAGTTAAGAGGCAATTCCCAAGCTTTGACACAAACTAAGTTTTGCGAGTTAAATTGCAGCATGTTATAGGCAACACGCGCACTACACACTAAATCTCAACTACCATGTTCGTAATAATAGTAACTAAATTTATAGTAACTAGTCTCCTAGTGGTCAAAATGTATAGTGTGTTCCTTTATTTGAAACATAACGTTTGAGAAACAAAACTATGTCTTAAATCGTACATCTGAATCAAACAGTAATACATAAATTGACGTTGTTTGTATGAACTATGGAGTGTAGAATACAAGGAGGACCATCTCTATATAAGAAAAGTTTCCCTAAAAACGCGTCCAATAAGGGTGGCGCTGTAGTAGCATCGGATAAATAAAACGAAAGAAGCGCCAATAGTAATTAGAATAAGACGGAGAAATACACAAGGATCGATCAATCCGCTTTGTTTTGTACTGCGCAAATAGTTGAGATTTTGTAAACTGGCATTTTACTTACTACTCTAGTCATGAAATTTTTAAAATATTTGAATTCAGCTGACTTTACTTCGTTTACAACAGCTATCTTCATATCGTAGTTTTTCAGACGCCAGCGCTATTGTGGTAGGTTTTGGAACCTCTATTTTCAGTAAATAATAGGACACTTTTTCAAATTTCGCCCCTTATAAGATGGTTCTCCTTGTACTCTACACTTCATAGTATGAACGTTAACCACTAACCTCTATTATACAATTACACTGGACTGGCTATACGCCGTGACATAATGAGTTTATTTGATTTTCGCCAACTTGGCGCTGATAGCAGAATTGAGCGTTCACGGAACTAACAATAGAGATAAGAAACGGTGGCAAAATAAAAAAATCTATAAAAATTCTATGCCCAGGCCTATCATTCTATTTATGTATCTTATCATTCTATCTTAAGCACACGTTTTATATAACATCTACACTCTTATTTTTTTTTATAGGATAAGAGTGACAAACGAACACGCAGTCCACCTGATGGTAAGTGGTTGCTGTGGCCCATAGACATCTACATTTATCCTCAATTACGATTCAAAATGCAGATGCGTTGACACCCGTGAGAACTAAGATGGAATTCCTCGTTTCCAGTAAAAAGGGTCTCCGGTTCTCTACACTCACCATACGAAACACAGCAGCATTAAGCTGCTATTTTACGCCGGTATTCTGTGAGAGCGCGGTCCCTCCCCGGTCGAGCCGGCTCATTCATGTTAAAACTATACCAGAAATATAGCTGCAGCATGGCTCTACTACAACATATTACATCTGGATCAATTTGAAAAATTCTTTCACCGTTAGAATCCTACATTATCCCTGATAAACATAGGCGATAGAATATTTTTATAAATGTTAGGGATCCCTATGAAATATTATTTTTATAGGAGAGGGGGCAAACGAACATGCGACTCACCTGATGGTAAGTGACTATCGCCGCCCATGAACAACCGCAACACCAGGGGAATTGCAGATGCGTTGCCAGTCTTTTAAAAAGGATTAGGCTCTTTTCTTGATGGTCCCTAAGTCTTATCGGTCCAAAAAAATCGCTGGTGGTAATCGGTTCCACAAGGACGTCGTGCGAGGAAGAAAAAAATCTTCTAAATCGCACAGTGGTGGACCGCCAATCATCCAGATGGTGTGGATGGTATCGGGAGTTCTGCCGCGATGTGCGTTCGTGAAATTTGGCGGCTGGGATTAATCCGAACAATTCCTCAGAGCATTCCCCGTGGTAAATGCGAAAGAAAAAGCAAAGAGATGCAACATCTCTTCGCAGCGCCAATGAGTCGAGCCGATCGGATAGGACTCGGTTATTGACGATTCGAGCCACTCTGCGTTGTATGCGGTCAAGTGGAAGGAGTTTGTAATGGGGAGCCCTAGCCCAGAGATGGGAACAACCCAACACCTCCCATGGCCTCGCCGACCCTCAGGTCATACGGGCCGAATCTCGGGAGATGCGCGCGGTACTTGCACGTGGCTCTTTCCCGCGCACACTTTCTTGACTCCCTACAAATATTTAATCTATTCCTTGTCCCATTTTAACGTCATTCTCCCCCTTCTGGGGCTGACGGCACATTGACGCCCACGTCGTCGGGCCCTCCTACCAGCCTTCCATCCTGCTTCGTCCTGCGATCGTGCCACCTATGCGCAAATTCGCGCAACAGTCCGTAGTTCACCACATCGCTGACGAGATCCGAGTAGTAAACTGGTCCCTGAACCGGACGAACTAGTCCATCCATCATTTTCACTCTTAGGTCATCATACAGAGGACATTCCCATAGAACATGGTGAACATCCTCCTCTGACATACCGCACTCACACATACTAATTTCACACAGTTTCATGTCGCTCAGTCTCTTTCGAAAGAATCCATGTCCGGTGAGAATCTGAGAGGTTTGGTAGTCCGGTGAGACCCAGGTATACCTGAGTCTCAACGCCACGTCCGGGAAAAATCGATGTAGCTCACGTCCTTTTGTATCACACGTCCATCTATCCTGCCAGGCGCCGATCACCTCAGTCCAGATATTGCGATTCCGTCTGCTCAACTCCTCTTTGGGCGCAGTCAAACGTGCTATACCCATCCTACCAGCACGGATGACCTCTAGGTCAGCAGGGAGAACGCCAGCCAGCACTGGTAAGGCCGCCGTGCTAGTGGATCGGTACGCCTTGGTTAACAATACAAGAGCGGATCGCTGCGATCTCAGTAGTACGCAACGAACTGTGTACATGTTTGCACGCTCGTACCAGCACTCTGCCGCATACGTAAGCGTGGACACAAATACTCCTCTATAAATTAATTTTAAACTCGGATATCGTACACCCCATGATGATGTAGATACGCGAGACATCTTGCCGAATCCTTTGGTCGCTCTTTCAGAGATATCGGATGCATGTTGCACAAACGATAGTCCCGAGTCTAAAACCACGCCTAATACCTTAACGTTAGTCACAGTCTTAATAGATTCCCCACCAAGTTTAATAACGCGGGGGCGCTGAAATTTCCCTCTAACAGTCATGGTGGTCGACTTTGAGGAGGAAAACTCCAGTCGATTCCTTAGCCCCCACTCCCGTATATGGTCCAGAGTGATTCTGGCCCTGGATTCGATACCCGCTCTCGTTCCCGATTCAATCAAGATTGTAACATCATCGGCATAGGCAGTCACGGCAACTCCCTCGGGCAGAGGGAGTCGGAGCAGGTCATCCATCATCACATTCCACAGTGTTGGGCCCAGCACGGAGCCTTGAGGACATCCCATGGTCGACGTCTTCCACTCTACCCGGTCTCCGATGTAGAGGCCTACACGGCTGGAGGTGAAGTAGTCCACCAACATTCTATAAATGTTGGGTGGACATCCACCCTTTTTGGCCTTGACCATCATCATCGGCCACCAGGCATTGTCGAAGGCGCCGGAGATATCTAAGAATATTGCTTGCACGTAGCATGCCTGAGAATACCTTGCCGTGCTGAGCAGTACACGCAGCGCTGTTACTGTAGACCGCCCCGGAGAAAATCCATGCTGGTACTCGGATATCCCGCGGCTAATCGCGGGAGCACATCTTAAAATTACTCGTTCCAATAATTTTCCCAGAACAGGGAGGAGCGTTATTGGACGGTATGCCTTGGCGTCGGTGAGCGGCTTGTCATTACCCTTGGGAATGACAATCAGTCTTCCGTCCTTCCATACATTAGGGAAAACCCCCTCTTCCACACACTTGGCATACACCGAGTGAAATTCCCTCGGTGCCGCAATCCACACATTTCTCACAATTCTCGCACTCACTCCATCGAGTCCCGGAGCCGTGTTGGGCAAGGCCTTGACTATACCACCCAGGTCCCCAACCTTAAGTGGAGGCGCAGCTCCACCCGACGGTATGAAAGCCGCCAGCAGACGAACCTACCGGTGGTAAGGCGAGTCGCAATCAGTGCTGTCATCCGGACAAAGCGCAGACATTAATTTATCCATCGCTGCTTCCAAGCCGTCCGGGTGTTTACCCGCAAAGGCGATCCCATTGATCACATTTGCAGGCGGACGTACCCTCCCGCTGGCCAGCCTGTATGCAAGGCCCCATGGGTTCTCATTGCCAGAGTTGGCAATCTTCTTGTACTGCGACTGCTGCGCCTCCACCATCATCTTCCTATATCTCGCACGCACACTATGGAAAGCCATCCTGGCTAACTCCTTAGACCTACCTCCTAGACGCCTTTTACTCTGCCAAGCACGCCTAAGTTTGCATTGCAACTTCCGAGTTTTATCCAGTTCAAATGTCCACCATTCATACCCCCCCGACCCCCTGGGGCGACGCTCCCCTATGCCTTCCTCCGCAGAGCGAATTACGACCCCTGAGAACTCCTCCGCCAGGAGAGCCGCGGGTTTTTCTACGTGCAGCCATCCCATTCGTAATTTGACAATCGCCTGGAACCTTTCCCAATCCACCCCTCGGTCACGAAAACGGGGGGGATCCCTAACGGGTGCTGCGCGCGTCATCGGCCTGCTGGTAGTGGCCGTGTAAGTTATTAAATTATGATCGCTGGCGCAGACCCCCTCGTGCACTCGCCACTCGGCAAGGTAGACGTCCCCAGTGGAGAGGGTCAGGTCCACGTTGGACTCACCTCTAGGCCCAGAGAAGGTGTAGGGCTGGTCAGGTATGTTTGCCAACGTTAGAGCGTGTGTGATAATAAATGCCTCCATTTGCTGCCTTCGATATTCTACATTTTGTCCTCTTCCCACGTAGTGACGGCGATCACAATACCAGAGTGGCGAGTGCGCATTCGCGTCGAGGCCCATGATCACCCTTCTGCCCTTAAGGCAACTCAGGGCGACCTCTAAGTGGTGCAGGTGGTCATCGATGGTGTCGCTAAATTTAAAGTACGCTGATACCACATAGAGGTCCCATCGATCAACATGGCACACCACACAGAATTCGTTGCTGAGGTGGCTCAGCACTGCTACCCCAATTGCTGGGTCGGCAAGATAGATGCCCGCCCACGGGTGACAGCCCACCTGAACGATCCCCGCAACCTGGGAGTACTGTTCTTGTACAAGAACAATATCCAGGTGCACTTCACGCGCCAGGATGGGCAGCTCAGCCGCGGCGAGCTCCCCTCGACCCAGGTTGATTTGTCCTAATCGTAATGCCTTGTCTTCCTGGTTACCTATGGGGCTGCCCTTATCGGCAGTACTGAGTGGTGGCCACGGAGCGTTGCTCTGCATACAGCCTTGCTGGGCAGTTCCTCGCCATGGTCACGTGCGAGCCAGAGTCAGTTCTACCAAATCGCTTGCACGTAGCGCACTTCTCCTCCGTGGACTTGCAGGCACCACGTTCATGTCCTGCCTCTCCACATTTCCCACATACGACCTCCTTCGATCGGCAGTACTTTGCAGGATGCCCATACTGTTGACATCTCTGGCAGCACGTGACGTCCACGTAATCACACGGCTCAACCACGTCCCAGCCGACGTATAACCGATTGTATCCGATCAAGATATCTCTCAGGGCAGCCGAACATTGAAGGATCACGGTTGTCCTTCTGCTACCTCTCCAGGACTTTTTGAAAGCAATCCTGCAGTTTTCTTTCACTTTTGCTTCGGTCCATCCAGAAACAGCAAGGTTCTGCTCGTGGAGGCCGCTGATTACATCCTCATTCTTGGGGTCCTCCTCAAAACCCCTAAGAGCCACCAGGGGTAAACGTTGTCTGGGCTCCGTCACCCTCAATGTTGGAGGGGCAGCAGTCTTCAGTTTCTCTGCTGCTTCCTGGGACGTGGTTTGGACCACGACACCCGCATTTCCCACCTTCCTCAGCCTGTCAATCTGAAGACCGCTGGTCTTGGGGTTAACTGCCTTCTTGAGCTCCATCTTCGTATCTTCTGCAGTTTTCAATGGGCCTTCTGTCTCAGCTGGGTAGAAGGCGACAACTGGGCCTTTACTTGCTGGCATCAACATTTGGTCGGCCCCCTTCGGCAGCCTCAGCGCCGCCGAGTAGGAATATTGCTGTGCCGGGTCCATCGCGTGGCAACGAACTTCACTGGCCTCAACCTGCGCCATTCTTCCTTCCATCGTTATCACCAACGCTGTTGCTGTCGCACGCAGCCTTGTGGAACATCAGCGTTAATAGGCATCGGAGCATGCACCGTCTAACGAGCTTGATGCTCCGATCTGCAAGAAAGCTGGTGATCCAATTGCACAATTTCTCGGGAAGCCCATAGGAAGTGAGCTTCGAAAGAAGCGCTTTGTGCCAAACCTGATCGAAAGCCTTCGCAATGTCCAAACTAACGGCCAATGCTTCCCCCTTGGACTCTACTGCCTCCGCCCATCTATAAGTTAAGTAGACCAGAAGATCACCAGCTGATTAACCCCAACGAAAACCGTATTGGTGGTCACTAATCAGCTGGTGATCCTCAAAGTACCGCATGAGGTGGCAGTTTATAACGGATTCCATTATTTTAAATAACAAGGGGGTGATGGCGATAGGCCTGTAGTTGGACGGGTCAGAGCGGTCGTCTTTTTAGGGGTCGGGTGGACAAAAGCTGTCTTCCATGATTTCGGGACTACGCCTAGGGAGTAGGAGTACCGGAAAAGACGCATTAGAACCAGTGGCAACTCCGGAGCACACGTCCTCAGCACAATTGGGGGGCCATTCCGTCAGGCCCACTCGACTTGTGGATGTCCAGGGAGAGGAGTGTTCTGCAAACCGAGCGCTGTGAGAACTGCACATCCGGCATGGAGCACTCACACCGCGGGATGGTCGGAGGTGTGTTACCCCCGTCATCAACAGTCGAGTTGGACGCAAAAAGGGAGCCTAAAATGTCGGCTTTCTCTTTTGCAGCGTGGGCCAGTGAGTCGTCCTCCCTGTGCAGAGATAGTAGTGATGGCTTACAGAAATTCCCTTGGACAGCCTTGGCGAGAGAGGAGGCAAACTAGTTTCTAGCCAATTCTGCCTATGTGCTCTGACTTTTCCTTGGCAATAACTCTTTTGAAGGACCTGGAGGCGAAGTTATACTTCTTTTTAAGTGTGCTAGTGTTTACATCCCGAGTCGCTGAAGCCGCAGCCCAGGCTTGATAACACTCCTGCTTACTGCGTAATGCAGTCCTACAGGAGCGATCAAACCAAGGCTGAGATCTGCCTCCGATGAGTACCACAGATGATGGAATAAATAGTTCCATTCCCTGTAGCACCACATCAGTGACAGAGTCAGCAACAGCGCTGGGGTCATCCGGCGCAAGCAAACCCGCCCCTATGGATAGGATGCAAAGAAAGACCGCATTTCGTCCCAATCCATTGACATGTAATGCCAAACACGGCGGCAACCTGTAGAACGCAACCGCGAGGGGAGCGTGAGTGGCACCACACTCCTGCTTAGACAATGGTCCGAAGAACCGAGAGGGGCATCGACGGAAACCTTATATCCGTCCGTATGAGAGGTCAGCAACAGGTCGAACAGGGAAGGTGTATAATTCTCAACATCTGGAATCCGCGTAGGCGATGTAACCAGTTGTGTCAGACCATATGCCAAGGCAAAGTCATAAACAGATCTCTCCATGATCATGATTATGATCGGTTAAACGTTAACCGAGCCATTCGGCGTGGTGGGCGTTGAAATCGCCAAGGATCACAATCTCTGCGGAAGGAATCTGTAGTAAATTGAACGTGATCGATGAGTCGGTCTGCTTCGGCATTACCGCTATGGAACCTAAAGATGCACCCGACGACGTACGGATGGTCGTCGCTATCTACGTGTAGCCAAAGAACGGACAGGTCCGAACCTTCAAGACTGCCGAGGCGTCGAGAACAGATGTCCTCTCTGACGTATACGCAAACGGCACAAGGCACAAAGGAGTGTTCCAATTTGTACCCCGGGTAGGAGAGATACGAAGTATCAGCCGGAGAAGACACCTGCGTCTTGGTCAGAAAGAGCAAGGCCGGCTTCGCCGTCTCGCGATGGTAGTGGATGGCGTTTACGTTCTAGTGTAGTCCCCTGATGTTGTAGAAATTCACGGATAGCGTGGCAGGGGTCGCCTTGGCCTTGTTGCTCAGTTTGCCCCGAGCAGTTTATGTGTTGAGCGGAATTTAGCCCCGTACAGAATACGCGGGGTAGCCTGAGCACCCACGCTCAGGATTAGAATAGCATGGTCATGGATGCTCAGCGAATGATTCTCCAGGGGTGCTGGTACCCTCTTGGGGTAGTCTTTGATGTAATTCCGCTACCATGTTGATGGAGGTGGGGAAATTAGGCCTCCGGTCACCTGCCATTACCAGACGAAACGCGGAAGCAGAGCTTTCACTTCACGCCGGTATTCTGTGGGGTCGTGGTACTAACCCGGCTCGAGCCGGCCCATACGTGCAACAGCAAAAGCTGCTGCGTGGCTCTACCACCGTTAAAATTTCATGTAACCCAAGGTGTGAAAAAAATATCAAGGAAATCCTTATATCGCGTACGCTGCGGAAACTATTGATAACAGAGTAAAGTGATGTAATACAGTTTTATAGAAGACATCAATATCTACAAAAAAGGCTGCGATACAATATGTTTAACTATTACAGTTATGTCCCAATAACTACTTTATCGTGTTAAAATATGCAATAGTAACGCCGGTACAAACTAGGCCACATTATTCGTACCTTGGTATTAATTCTTATATCCAAATTAATCACTTCGTATTTAAGGCCATATCAGTACCTGTACCATGCATAACCACCAATTACGTTAACCAATTAATTAAAGTAACATTTCTCTCTTTAAATCTTTGTTAATTCAGCAATCGTAGGTATGTCTCTCTCGCAGTTCCCATGTCGCGAAGCGCAGACGCGTGATATACGCAGATGACACCGCGGAGCACAGCTAGTAATATAATTTATAAAACAAAAATTGACGCTGAGTTAGTCTATCTACGTTTTTCTTGGTAACAAACCATAGGGTATGTATGGTTCATTTGGGAGGTTTAAAAAGGTCCAATGGGTAGGAAAACAGAAATAACTACGTAATTATAAAATATATGATTTTGTAAAGAATTTATTGGTAACTATTTATTTATTCCTTGTAAGAGAGAACCAATAAGTTGCTAAAATATTATGCCTATTTAAACATTATCTATAGGTACAATTAGAATATTATAATCTTTACATTACATGAAAGAATACCTTACCACAAATCATTGGCGTCGTAATCAATTTGCTTTGAACGCCAATTTACAAGTTTTATGCTTTTTACTTTTTACTTTGCACTTCACTTCTGGTAAAGATAAAGTCTTTACCAGAAGTGAAGTGCAACTTTACCATTGATACTAAAAATACTTTTTATTATATTTCTAACGTGAAACATATCCGAACTACACAACACACACCTTTTTCTCATTAAAATCTTTAAAATACTCTTAGACGTTTTGAACAAAACAGCAGCCACTGACAAATTATCTCAAATTTAGGCGCTGCACATCGGTAGCAGTGGACATTTTACAGGTTGTAATGAATGAAGACATACATAAAACCTTAAAACGAAATTGTACAAACAGTACGTGTTGCCAGTGATGACTTACGGAACTGAGACGTGGTCCTTCACTGCTGGCCGTATGAGGAAGCTAAAGGTCGCTCAGCGAGCTATGGATAGGGCTATGCTCGGAGTTCCTCTGCGTGATAAACTTAGGAATAAGGATATCCGCAGTAGAACCAGAGTAACGGATATAGCCCAACGGATTAGTAAGCTGAAGTGGCAGTGGGCTGGCCACATAGCTAGAAGAACCGACAACCGATGGGGAAGAAAGGTTCTCGAGTGGCAGCCTCGTACCAGTAGGCGAAGTGTAGGGCGTCCCTCTACGAGATGGAGTGACGACCTGGTAAGACATGCAGGAAGTCGATGGATGCAGGTGGCTCAGGACCGTGCTTTGTGGCATTCTTTGGGGGAGGCCTATGTTCAGCAGTGGACTTGTGAAGGGCTGTAATGATGATGATGTTTGTGTTGTCATCACTGGCAACACAAAAGCAAAAGACAAAGCATATTATATATAAATTTTAACTTTCTGCACTCCTTCCTCATATAAACTTTACTATGCCAAATCTCACACTCCTTCGTGTGCGCAATATGGTTACACAGGGATACAAAGTTTTCCCTTCGCGTATTAATATTTATATGTATATGAAAATAATATTTGTACCGTCGTTAGCGCAAGCGGGTTTGTGCGTCATTTGCACAAAACTATAAAGTGTTACTTTTTGGAATGCAGTGTGACATTTTTGAAAATATTGATAAATGTAATTAAATTTTGACAAAAAAAGTAATTTGCATAATGTGTATAAAATAAGAATAAACTTTTCCCCGATCTTTTACATTCATTGAAGTAAAATGAGATATAACTTTCAAATCAATTGGTCGGTACGATAGGCGCGCTGCCTGCCTACTGTAAGTTATTTTACTATACCTATAACATTCGCGCAAGTCCAAACAATAAGTTGACAAAGTTTTATTGCAATCTGATGAACGTTATGGCAGATTAATTAGAGAAAAGACAGAGTGGTATGATAATTTAGACACACCTAATTACGTGTGCCACCCGTGTGCGTTCCAGCAGATGTTATTATTAAGAGAGAGCACGAGTCGTTACGATTCTATTTATTGATAACACTTTTGGTAAAATTCGTGTAGCGGCGATGTAAGAATATCCACTAACCTGTAACACCCCATGGGTGTCGTAAGAAGCAACAGAGGAAAACAAAGCAGGAGATGGACAGCGTCTTCCTAATAACGTCTAAAAATAAAAATTAAAACTGTGGTTGCCAGCCCTATGTGGCAACTGTGGCAATACCCCCTATGAGGCAATCTATGGGGGAAACGTATTTTCAGCGGTGGACTTTACTCTAACATTTTGGTAAAATAAAAGATGCGAGGCGCGGCCGGTGAAATGATTTATTTACTAAACGAGAATGGGAACAACCTTGTGCAAGTTTTAACTGCTCTAATACCGCACAGAACAAATATTTGCATGGCCTACCAATAATTGTTCTGGGTCTGAATGTTTGTCCTTGTGAAATTTATGTCTGTAAACTGTTACTGCGATACAGGGAAAATTCTAGTGTGGAGGTAACGTTTTAATATAAAAAGTGTTACAGGAGCCTGAAATAGCACCGCTATTACTTACCACGTGCGCCCATTTTCATTAAGTCGTACAATCAGTCTTATCTGGAGCCGAAACATTACTCAGGGAAAGGAAATGAAAACTCTGTTCTCGCCGTTTAATTGATTTCTGTGATATGTCGGCGTACAACGGCAATTTACGAAAATATTGGGTTAATTTAATGTTTAGTAGTGCGTTGATGGAAAATAATTTATTCTAGAACGGAATCCTATTCTGTTCAAGGGTCCGTCTGGGTAGGCACCATCCTCTCACCTAGTTTTTCCGCAAAGTAGCACTGCTTGTGTCTTCCGCTCTACAGGGTTAAGAGGGCCATTTTAACCGCAGACTGCGAGGCTTTCCAGTTTAGACCACAGAGGCGACAACGCACCTATAGAATTTGGCTGCAGGTTTCAGCGACTGCAGTAGTCACTAACCACTAGGAGGTTTTTGAGTTCATTTATCACTTGCGTATTTCAAAAAAATGTAGTCATCATCATCGTCATCAGCTATATTATGGTTGTAGCACGAATGGGTCGATTCGACCGGAGTAGGACCACGCTCTTACAGAATGCCAGCGTAAAATTGTAGTTTAATGCTGCTGTGTATCGCATGAGGAGCGTAGAGAGGCAGAGCTCCTTTTTACTGGATACGAAGCATTCTCTCTTAGTCCTCAAGGGTGACAATGTACTTGCGTATGGGTCACATTATCCACTGACCATCCTGTGAACTATGTGCTCGTTTCTTACGCTTCTTTTATAGAAAAAAAAAACATTGTTTCGAGACAAAGATAACTAGGATTCATTTAACGATACTTTGCTGTTGTCACTTAATTAAAACGAAATATCTAATACTTTTGCAATGGCTTGCTTTTAACTTATTATATATTGATTACAATGTTTCTAACATATCAAGTACTTTGTGGCACTCATTTGCATGGAAGGACTGAGACTTTTTGTGGTTTGATGTTATGGTTAACTCAGGAAACTTCAGTTTTGAATTATCAACAAAAAGACTAATATGAATACATACATACACTAATACGCTTTTTCTGAAAATGTTTCGTTATTCCAAATAAATTGATTATTCCCTTTTTGCAGATTTAAAAAAGACCCAGTAGTATTGCTTGGGCTGTTCATTTTCTCTGACAGTTTATTGAATATGAAGTATAAACCGACCATTTTCAATATGAACAGCGAGATGTAACACTTACATCTGTTCTCCAATCAGAATTAAAATTTAGACGCATTATGACGCCATAAACTAAGACAGAATGCCTCGTAACCAGTAAAAGGGTCTCCAGTGATCTACAGTTACCATACGAACACAGCGGCACTAAGCTGCTATTTACGCTGGTAGTATGTGAGAACGAGATCGGTCCCCGGTCGTGCCGAAACCATAATATAGAGCTCGAGCGTGCCACTCTAAAACCACATGGCATGGCGCAGAGAATTTTCATTTATTACGTACTTAAAAGCTAAACAAAAAATTGTTCACAATCGTCCCAGGTCCTACTCGTATTCGATTCTTCACAAGTAGTACTTCAACAATAAGTCATTAGCGTGAAATTGATCCCTTCTGTATATTCAGCACAAGTTTTTGTATTCAAGCACTTATAACCCAACAAGAAAATTGGAAAGAATTTTTTATCATTATAATGGTGTTGTATAAAGCGATCGGATTTCCTTCAGCTTGTTGGATGCTTGTGTCGCAAGAAACCGCTCAGTGCAGCCGCGCGTCTAATGACAATATGTTGCAAACTAATCGAAGGCTATTAGCCATGTTGTTACAGAAATGGGGTCAAATGTTTTATAGTAGATATATGAAATTTTAAGCGTCTGTTATTACCATCCTCGTAGATATTTCTGCACCAGACATAGATGTTTATGTTAAGGTAGAGTGATGTTTTGGCTATATTATAGTTGTAACACAAATGGGTCAGCTCGGTCGCAGACAGACCACGCTCTCACAGAATACCATAGTAAAATAGCAGCATGCAGCATCAATGCAGTGTTTTGTATGGCAGGTATAGTGAATCTGAGAACCTTTTTACTGGAAATAAGACATTCATATTAATCTTTAGGGTTGACAACGCATCTGCATTTTTATTGTTAATGTAAGATGTCTCTGGGCCGCAGCATAAATTATTAACTTACCATCAGGTGGACTGTGTGCTCGGTTGTGAACCTTATTCTATTAAAAAGCCATGTTATGTTTAGGTAACGGTCAGTGCGAAACCGCCTGCAATTAGTTGTGAGGGATTCAAGCGTAGGATATCATTAGTTTAAAGTTAATTGAAGGTAAACATTAACTATAGCAATAACTTATTAATTACATACACATAGTTAAGTTATTGTTAATATCCAATTACATGTCATTTTATTTATTTTTTTGCTTTATTGCTGTCATTTAAAATAAACGGGTTAGAAATTTTTAGACTTAATGCATTTTGGCTTTCCCTCCCAGCTAAACCCGGTTGTAGTGAAATATAATAGTAAAAAGATAAGAAATATATTAGCAATAAAATTAAGAATAAAAAATAATAATAATCAAAACAACTAAATTTCATAGGACAATTAATTGAATTAAATATTATTAATACATCATTATACACTTGAAATTTTTTTCATTAAACATATCGTAGATAATACAAAGATCTCAACTACCTAACTAAAAAGCTTGACAACTTACAGTGAAATTATCATTAATTTATTAAACACCTGTTCATAATATGAATGAATTGCTTATTGAACAACCAGTTGGAGAACATTTTTATGAAACCGATTATTTTAGCAGCACAGTTTACAGGAACTCGGTATTGCATGTACCGAGTGCAGGTACCATACAGACGAATTTGTGTGGAGGTCATTAATTTTAGTACATTTATAACGTGGTAGAGCTATTCAACAACTAAATATTTAAATAATGGTTATAACAGCGATTGGTCTTACTTGCTGGAGAAATCACCACGCTCTAATATAATATCAGCGTGAAATAGCAGCTTAAATGTTAGTACACGCGTTATTCATTTTTTTTTAATATAGAATAAGACTGACATAGAAGCACACAGTCCATGGTATTATAAGTGAATGCTGTAGCCCATAGACATCTTCTATCCTCTATTGAGAGTCAAAATGCAGATGCGTGTCGCCGCTAAGCACTATAATGCTTTGTTTCTAGTGAGAATGTTCTCCGCTTCTTCTTTCACTCGTCATTCGAAACACAACAACATTAAGATGCTATATTACACTGGTATTACGTGAGCGCGCAGTCCCTCCCTATTCGAACTGATATCTCCGTGCTAAACCATAACATAACTGCAGCATACTACTGCGTAATTTATTGCATGAAATAAGAAGTTATTCCAATCATTTGGACACTAATCCTACTAATGATACTTACCAACCAACTTAAAACCGTTACCGTTACAGCCTATTAAAGTCTATATGCCTCCCCCATGATTGCCTTATAGGGGGATATTTGCCACAGTTGTCATGCTTGGCAAGCGGGTTTGCAACCGCAGTTTTTTTTTAATTTTAAGTCGTTATTAGGAAGACGCTGCTGTCCATCTCCTGATTTGTTTTCCTCTGTAGCCTCTTATGACACCCACGGTTTGACACGTGGTAGTGGATATTCTTACACCGCCACTACACGGTGTCCTCTCAGCACGTCCCAAGCGTGACGCTGCAGTCAAAATAAATTAAAACCACACTTGAGCAAAATGAAAGGCCACATCGCCACCAAGTCACTTCTCTTAGGTAAGGCAACTTATCTCAATTAGTTAATTTCAGAGAATATTATTAAATCCATAAACTGTTCTACTGTTTTGAATTTCATTCTTATTATTTCAATTACTTGATTGTATCATATATAATAACGAAGCATTTTGCAAACCAAAAAGTTGCAAACAATGTAATCTTACTGAGATAAGAAGCGAATTTAACCACAGTATACAACTGTTCATTAATTAATTTAATTGAACATTTTTGAACATAAAGGCTTACTTAGAAGATTATATAAATTACTTGTAGACAATATTCATCATTTTATTAGGTAGCCCTTTACCGTTTAGGGGTCAGGTACGACAGCATTACATCAACATTTAATAGTTAAAAAAACTTTGTTTAATTGCCGCCGGATTCCTCATGAACTCTCTGAAAACGGGCCCGAGTTGATTATTGTGAAAAAATAATGTTAAAGTATGATCACGGTTGTTCAAATGCCTTTTTCGTTTTGTGCTAGCAGATGAAACATGGATATAATAATTCCGGAAAGAAAGCAACACTCATCTGTAAGGGTGTTTAAAGGTGACAGCAAACCAACAAAATTCATGCAGTCGAGAAACGGGGCCAAAAATATGATTGCGTTCTCTTTTCTCCTAGAAATTACCTGTTGCACGAATGCACTCGTTAACCAAAAGACAGTTAATTATTAGTGGTACACGAATATTTGTTTGCCGAGTGTCTTTGAAAAAGTAAGAAAAACGATTAATTAAACAGTCGTACCAACCAGACCACTAGGACTAAGTAATTTTGGTCAATGCAAAGGTGAAGCTCGTGACCGATCCCGCACTCTTTCCTATTTCTGCCACCAAACAGCTTCGTCTGCACTGATGTATTTCGATTTATAGTATAAGGACTGCCTCGATAAAATAATCATAAAATCCGTTTCTAAAATAAAATCGCGCATAAACAAGCTTAATTATAAGATTTAAGCTTAATTATACATCTCAATAAGTGTATTCTTTTTTACCTCATTGTTTTGCACTGAATTTCCCAATTCCTAACATTCTTGCTGCAATCCTGCAATTCATTAATTGTCTGGAAGAAATTGCTGTCAGCAATAACACTTTCTTAATTGCATACACCTATTGTATAATCTCTTTTTTATGGTGTGCAATTTAGGATAATGGATAAATAAATAACGTTAACAAAAATGCGAAAGAAAGAGGTAAAAAAGATAATATGCTTGCAGTTTCATTAAACAGTCGACTGTCAACCAGCAGCTCTATTCACAGCTCCGCTATTACTCCGTGTACCGCAACAATCGATCTAGCAGCTGTCGATTGCAGACTGTCTAAAATAAACGATCCGCTGCCCGACTATTGTTGTAAATCTGGTTTTACAATTCAGTTCAAAAATGCATGTTGTGTTTCCTACTGTTCCATTAACTTTCCAGTAGGTAACCGTGGTAACTCTGAGCTAAGTATTCGGTGTAAATTTCACAGTACTCGAGCGGCGCGATTTCAATATCCACCGGTACACTTGAAATTGTTAATTGTAATTTTAAGTGCTGATTTACTACTTTCTCAGCTATAAAGGAAAACATCGAGACGAAACCCGCATTGGGGCAGTGGAGAGAACAGGGCATTTCTTTGCCCTAGAAACGCTCTCAGAAATCAGAGAATGCCTGTGCTCAGCTAGGAAAGGTATATTATTGTCTGTAACTTTACATTACCAACCTTTAATATTAGGAATTTGCTGTAATGGCTCCTATATGTGAAAGTTCAAATTATACAAATCTTCAATTTGTTCGATTTTACAGTTCATAAAATGACGTTAGTTGCGTTTGGGTATGCGTGTTCATTTGTAAGTTAGTAAACGCAAAATTGTGTAATAAATAACTGACAAATTTTCATAAAAATCGATTCCATAGTTTTTTAAAAGTCTCCGCTCCCGCTGTAAGGAGGATTCGCTCTTCGCCTTGCACACTGGCGCTGCGGCTCGTTGGTAAATTGATTATTTTGCATCCAGCGTAAACTAAATGGCTGTACTGCCTTAAATCGGAAGCTATTCCATTTTTCTGACTTCTCCAT
Organism: Parnassius glacialis; assembly: GCA_033319125.1. Classification (NCBI taxonomy): domain Eukaryota; kingdom Metazoa; phylum Arthropoda; class Insecta; order Lepidoptera; family Papilionidae; genus Parnassius; species Parnassius glacialis. The sequence continues at coordinate 482,923 of JAVANC010000026.1, forward strand.
AGTCAAGACACTCACAGGACGAAATAGCGAAATGGACAGTTTTACACCATCACAACATGATTACTCATTACGGCATATTAAAGTACTTTGCCGAACATAGGCCTCAAAACAAACTCAAAACAGTGGTAGAGCCAGGCGGCAGCTTTTGCTGTCGCACGGATGGGCCGGCTCGAACCGGGGTGGTACCACGACCTCACAGAATACCAGCGTGAAGTAGAGGTTTACCTCTGCGTTTCGCTTGGTGAGTGCAGGTGGCCGGAGGCCCTTTTTACTGGAAATGAGGCATTCCATCCTAGTCCTCACGGGTGAAAACGCATCTGCATTTTGATTCGCAAACGAGGATAGATGTAGATGTCTATAGGCCGCAGCAACCACTTACCATCAGGTGGACTATGTGCTCGTTTGTCACCCTTATCCTATAAAAAAAACTCATAGATTGCCTCAAATATCGCCCATATTTGCCTTAATTTCCACGATTGGCGGGCAGCTTGGTAACCGTAGTTTTTAATTATTTTATTTTGTTATCAGAAAGATGCTGCTGATCATGTTCTGTTTCAGTTTCCCTATTCAATTGAAAATCAAAATGAACACTGAATCACTGCTAACCGCGCCATTACACTCAACAATTTTTATCTCCCGATACACGCAACATACGAAAATTGGTTACTTGTAAAACCAATATAAAACGTTGAAAACCACTGAAACCAACAACATCGTATAATAAGACTTCTTATATAATAAACTTCTTTGATTAAATCTTTCTGTAACGTAAAATGAATAAATTAACATTGAAACACAAAATTTAAATTATTATGACGTATAAAGATTCAGAAGCGACTAGACGCTTCTACACGGGACACAGGGACTGGGGCTCTTCTCTGGGACTTAAGCATAAATTAATTAAGGAAATTAACATTTAAAACACATTCCTCCTACAAGTGCGAAGAGTTGGTGTTGATGAACTTTCCTAATAGTGACGTAGTGAGTAGTGACTGCCTGTGTGTGATTTAATAAGACAGGGAGAGAAAATTTTTATATCCTTCTCTTTTATTTAATGGCTGATTTTATAATATTTATATATATATACAAACCAGCACATAGCCAATTTGATGGTATATGGATGCTGTGACCAATAGACATATATCCTTTATTAATAATCAAAATGACAATGAAATAAAAAAGTAAATAATGCCGATTTTTTAATAGTGGTAGAGCCACGCGGCAGCTTTTGATGTCGCACGGATGGGCCGGCTCGAACCGGGGTGGTACCACGACCTCACAGAATACCAGCGTGAAGTAGAGGTTTACTTCTGCGTTTCGCTTGGTGAGTGCAGGTGGCCGGAGGGCCTTTTTACTGGAAATGAAGCATTCCATCTTAGTCCTCACGGGTGATAACGCATCTGCATTTTGATTCGCAAACGAGGATAGATGTAGATGTCTATGGGCCGCAGCAACCACTTACCATCAGGTGGACTGTGTGCTCGTTTGTCACCCTTATTCTATAAAAAGAAGATGCGTTGTCACCCAAGAGGACTAAGATAGAATGCCTTCTTTACAGTTAGAGTACACTCAGAAAATGAAAAACAGCAGCATTAAGCAGCTATTTTTCGTTGATATTCTGTTGGAGCGTTGTCCTACCCCGGTCGAGCCGACCAATTCGTGCCACAACCATAATATAGCTGCAGCGTGGCTCTACCCCGTATAATTTATATTTTTTAAAAATAATACTAGCAACAATATTAAAATATTAATATTCCCTTTCACCACCCTTAGTTTTTTTTTAATATAGCATAGTGTGACAAACGAGCACACAGTCCACTGATAGTAAGTGGTTACTGTGACCCATAGACATCTTCATCTATCCTCAATAAAGGCTCAAAATGCAGATGCGTTGTCACCCGTGAGGACTAAGATGGAATGCCCCTTGTACAGTAAAAAGGGTCTCGGTGTCTCTACACTCACAATACGAAACACAGCAGCGTTAAGCTGCTAATTCATGCTGGTATTCTGTGAGAGCGTGGTCCTTCCCCGGTCGAGCCGACCTATTCGTGCTACAACTATACTATTAATATAGCTGCAGCATGGCTCTACCACGGAAAACAGTGGTAAACTTAAACTGTCGTAAACTCCTAAGTAATCAATTAGCAGAGTGGATCTTACGAATTTTCAACTTCCACGACTCGTACTCTTACGGCTTGAGGTTTAATGTAATTATAGTAATCTTTTGAATAAATGTTTAAAATTGTATCCAAATGCGTTAAACCGCATAAACACAAATCTGGTTCTCATTACCCTACATTAACATACGAGTAAGGTCATTAATATGCAACAGTTTTAATATATCAGCGGCACACACGGGAGCGATGTGCCGCGACATGGTCTCGTGTAATCAATCCCAACACTCACGTACCCTTTGATATCTAAATATAACGCTCAATAAAAATCCAAGCTTGTGTAAATTAAATAAGACTATTTTTATTACAGCAATGTATTTTTTTTTGTTCACCTAGAAATGTGAAATTTTGTACAGAAGGTTTCTATGATGTATTTTATATAATTTCAAACATGGTAAAGCCACGCTGCAGTTTGCAGATCGGGAAAAGTCCATGCTTTTACAGAATACCAGCGTGAAATAGCAGCCTAATGCTGCAGTGTTTCGTATAGTGATAGTAGAGAACCGGGAACCCTTTTTACTAGACATGAGGTATTCCACCTTAGTCCACAGGGATGACAAAGCATCTGCATTTAGATTATCAATCGAAGATAGATGCATGCATCCTGCCACATTTGAGATGTCACAGCATCCACTTGCCATAAGGTTCATTTGTCACCCTCATTCTATAAAAAAAAGATAAACATAATACAGGGTTAAAAGTGATATAAAGATAATAATGCAAAATAAATTATAACAATGAATTGACTAAACCAAAACTTAGTATTAATATATATTTTCACATAATTTTGGCCGATTTCAGGTGGATGTCATAAAAAGCATCAGAAAAAAAAAACTGAAACAAAATTCTTTGAAACTGCGGTTACCAACAAGCATAACAAGCATGGCAACTATGGCGCATTTACCTCCTTAAGGCAATCCTTGGGGGAGGCATGTGCCCACCGTGAACTTTTAATAGGCTTTAGTGAATAACTTCCGACTTCACAAATTTTTGAAATATTTTTTTATTTCTCAGACGTACAGTTTCCCTCACGTTGTATTCCTTCTCCGACGAGCAGGCGGTAAATTTAATGCTGATTCAATATATTCGTGATAGAGTGATTTTTGATCGGCGCAAGCGAGGGAGTGACCACATTGTCACAGAATACCAGCGTTTAAATCACAGATTGATGCTACTGTTTCCTTTGGTGAGTGAAGAGTATGAGCCTTGCCAACTTGCAAACATGAATCTTAACAGACGTCAGCAAAGTTTTGTTAATCTTATAACATGCAGTGCTGTCGCTTAGGATAAAGTAAACTGTTAAAATTCATTGTTCTCTTCCGGGACGTCAACGGTAACTAGCGTTATAAATTAATGATAATGTATCCAAGAAGATTGAGTACCTCGGTGAAGAATGCTGTGTTTTTCGTTAATAATCTACTCCTGATTATTTATGGTATTATTGTTCGAAAATATAGACTTGAAAACAGTTTAAATTATAACTTTAAGCAAACATTTCACACACAACAAGCACACAGTCCAACTGATGGTAAGCGTGACTGTGAACCATAGGCACCTACATCTGTCCTCAATCATCATCATCATCATTACAGCCCTTCACAAGTCCACTGCTGAACATAGGCCTCCCCCAAGGAATGCCACAAAGCACGGTCCTGAGCCACCTGCATCCATCGACTTCCTGCATATCTTACCAGGTCGTCACTCCATCTAGTGGAGGGACGCCCTACCCTTCGCTAATGAAGTGAAATTCTATATATGCAAAATAAAAAAGAAGGCTTTATGGCATAGTTCCTTTGCCTGCTCTCTCGAGCGAATAATAAAACAACAACAAAAGTTCAGTTTCAAGTATTAATTAGTGGTTTATGAATATTTTTAGTAAATAATTTTAAATATTTCGACGCAGCTGAAATTGCATGGGTGCGCTTGAAATAAGCCCCCTTGACCTCCTCACAGTGACAGACTCTCTAATAATTATATTGTTATTTCGTTTTCGTATCATTTTTAAATGGATATAACCTCAAAACTATAATTATCGATATCTCGAAAACTAAAGATTTCCGGCATAAAAAGCAGCTAGATGGTAATCAATAGCATCATTGCCTATCACCTAAAGCTAAAATGATCACTTAAATCCTGCCGCAGATTACTAAAGCCGACCCAGAAATAATTAAAAGAGGTGTTACAAAATGAGTTTTAGTTTGCATCCAGTGAAAACTTTACTTGTTCGAGTTTTGTTGTAATTGATGAATGTCAAGTTTTGATTTTTTGTGAAATGATATGAAAATACGTAGCCCACGAAATAATGTAGCTCATATATTTTAAAGTTCGAAATGTTTAAGCGATATATCAAACAAAGATTAACTTTAACGTGCTATGAATTGAAAAAATAAATAGCCTGTTTGTATTCTAATGTGGGTGATATGTGTTACAGTTTACTCCAAATAGTCGACGGCCATTTGGATATAGGCGTGGTCGAGCCTTGGTATGACTGAGGCTACGCCGCTGCTACCTGCTATGTCTTGGTGGATCTTGCGGCGGTACGGCTCGGCCTTCTGCCGACCACGTGATGCTTTGGAGCGGTGAATGGACGTCTGACGCTTGCTGAGCTTGCGAGTGGTGGGATATTTCAGGCGGATATCTATCTCACCGAGACTACTTAATGACTAATGCAATTTCTGTGATGTCGTTTGCAGTGTGTGATATTTTGCACAGTTGCCTTTTTTGTATTTACAATGTTTGATATTTGCATACAGTTGATTTTTATATTTGCAATGTGTGTAGTGGCCTACGCCTCTGCGTGCGGTTGCCTTTGGCAATGCGTGGATCTTGCGCAGTTGCCTACTTCCCTTTGGAATATGTGGTGGAATCAGTCTCTCCACATAGTTGCCGTATTTCCAATGTGTGCAATGATTTGTGAGTGCCATGTCCACACAGTTGCCGTTTCTTAAGAGAATTTGTGGTGAACTTTCAAAGCCTCGAATTCTATGGTTCTCAATACATTTGCCTTCATTTGTTTTAATTTTTAATTTTGCAAAGCAGATTATTTATTTGTTTCATGCACCTAAAACGTTTTACATCTGTTTCAATCTTAAATTACTTTGAATACCTATTTTGCGAGACCTGTGTTGGATATACTTAAGTACATGCTTATCTGACGTAGTTGTTTCAATGTTTGCTTTTACTGTTGTGTATTTCAAATTTTACATTAAAACTACCCTGAGTAAAATCCAATACGAAACAGGTTTCAGATACTAGTTAACGCTAACTTTGTGCTTATGTTAACAGCCACTGTGAGGTATGCAAACTTGGTGCCTATGCCTACAATGTTGAAGTTTGGACAGCTCGCTAGTGCGAGTGTAGTGCGGTAGCTTGCTGGCGCTGATGCAGCGCAGCGGTTTGCTTGCGCTGGTGCGCCGAGACAACTCGCTGGAGCGTATTTATCTGGTTGGCCTGTGTCTTCAGTGTATAGTACGATCTGTGCCGTATGCACAGTGTACCTTAGAAAAAATTATGCAAGTTTAGTCTGTATGAAATGTATTTGTGGCGGCGCTGTCGTCGTGCCACAAGCGAAACACGTCGAAGTCTAAATCGCGCTAACAAAGTTCCGAAGTTAAAGAAGCATATATAGAATAGCTCCGAAATACCAATCGGAGTGTTGGCCGCTCCCCGGGCAGAACACCTTGCCCGGCTGGAGATCTCCCCCTTTCCTTCCTACCGCTACAGTGGTGACCACCCGACGTGATATGAACACGCAACCAACAACCTTCGGAAACTACAACTTCATAACCTTCGTCATCGTCCTCAAGTACCCCATTCATTCGCTCCCGAGCAGGTATTGTCTGCAGTCTTTACATTCTGCAAACCATCTAGCTTTACAAAGGTTCATCACAGCACTGAAAAAATAATGCTTCCTGTTCCTTCAAGCTACTCTCTGCGCTACAGTGTTCGGCACGGCTCTGAGCTTTACTGCTCACCTCTGCTTCACGGCACTCCCGCAGATTACTTGCTTTCTTCTCGACTCACTGCAGACTACAAGGCAATCCCTGGCCCTTGCAATTGGACTGTACTATCGACCTCCGGTCTGAGCAGGGGGGTGATGTGGCGGCGCTGTCGTCGTGCACAAGCGAACACAGCGAAGTCTAAATCGCGCTAACAAAGTTCCGAAGTTAAAGAAGCATATATAGAAATAGCTCCGAAATACCAATCGGAGTGTTGGCCGCTCCCCGGGCAGAACACCTTGCCCGGCGGGAGATCTGCCTTTTTCCTTCCACCCGCCACATATTCAAGAGCTCACTAATTGTCTGCTGTTGAATAACGATTTGTAAAGATTTGATAATTCATAGTCAGAAAGGGCCGAGACGGGAAAGTTACATTAATAATTAAGCCAGTACCGTTACTTTAGCATACACACGAGGTGTGTACTTGCCCCATGCTTTCTTTGAGGGTCAATAGTTACACATGTGTTAGAAATAGGTAACCTAGTGCTTCCTTTCTGAAAGAGTAATATTGAGATACGCTAACGTTGTACCTCTTTCTCAAAAGTAGAAGGCGGACAAGCTAACGTTGTGCCTCTGTCGCCTTTAGCTTAAGTTGTGCTAACGTCGTGCCTATGACTTAAGTAGATGTTAAGTTATGCTAACGTCGTGCCTATGACTTAAGTATATGTTAAGTTATGCTAACGTGGTGCCTATGACTTAATCGGTTATTATTTTATTATGTTATCCTAACGTTGGGCCTATTACTTAATTAGTTATTATTTTGTTAAGTTACCTTTGCTAACGTTGCATCATGCATCGTTATTTTGTTAAGTTATGCGAACGCAGTTACTATGACTTAAACAGTTATTTTTAACAGACTTCAAAAAGGAGGAGGTTCTCAATTCGACTGTGTTTGTTTATGTGTGTTCCTCAGAACATTTTTCTAGGTAAACGATTTTGATGGTATCTGAGCTGGTGCTTACCATGTGGTCTCATATGGGTTTGGTCAAGATCTGGCCAGCAGTTTGTTTATTTATTCTTAATAATGCGTATTTATTAATAGTTCAATTTGAACAAAATCTTTAATTTTACCACTTGTGTGCGAACGTAGTGCCTATGACTTACTCTGACGACACGTTGTGCAAACGTAGAGCTATTGCCAAGCGCGTCGAATGTGACTGACGCTATGCCTGCATCCTCCATGCCGTTAATGGAGACTGGTATTTAAAATTAAAGGGAGCCCGAGGATGGACTCCTGTCAAGAGAGGCCGTGTAGGGAATGAGGGTAAAAAAAATAAAAGAAAATATGAACATATGAAGGTAGATGGTAATCGACACTTATTTTAGCACTATAAAGTATTACGTAGCCGGCTAAGAGGATTAGTTTGTAATTCTACGAGTCTACTACTTCTACAAACTTAAACATTTTTTTGTTCGTAGATTTTTTATATATTAAAAACGTAAGACAGAATGTGTAAACGTTTTTGATATGGAGTAACAATACTGAATCTGTCTACGAGACCCAATTTAAAACCAATTTCTTCACCAGGCAGCGCATTTACATAAAAAGCGTTCTATCTACATTAGAAAATTGTAAAATAAACTGAAGTGTGCACGTTTCACTCGCATACCGCATCCCGCCCCGAAGCCGCGGCGACGCCCATGGTGACCCGGCACTCACTGATCAAACTCATGTGCGGTCAATTAGAATGCAATTAACCGGATATGAGTCTAATGGATGGGAGTGATCACATTACCGGACTAAAATTATGACGAGAGTACGCGTAGCTCGCACGTAATTAGTACCTTTATTTGTATCATATTAGAGAGTTACAGTCTATAATTACGACTATAGTAACATACTATAAATATGTGTATAAACAAAAATGCGGGTACTTTTAATAGGTCTTTCCAAGATTGCTCCTGCACGCAAATATATTCTGTGAGTTGATGAACGCAGAGCCAAGACAGTTAAATAATTCTATTTATCACCTGTGGCAAATGCCCAACAATATCTATACAGGCAATTTTGGCGAGAACTCGACCGGCGGCAGATAGCTGCTGCTGTATTACTGTTTAAATAATGTTTTGAAGTGGAGTTTTATATGTAAAACTGGTGTGATTTGGTGTATTAAATGTCTGCGCATGTGAACTGTTAGTGGAAACGGTGAAGCTCCTGCGATTCTGGCATAAGGACTATACCGTCGGCAAGTTGAAAGTGAGTGATGTACTCGCCATTGATGTTAATAGCGTAGCTCGAATGGGTCGGCTCGACCGGGGAAGGACCACGCTCTCACAGAATACCAGCGTCAAATAGCAGCTTAACACTGCTGTGTTTCGTATGGTGAGTGCAGAGAACCGGAGACCCTTTTTACTGGAAAAGAGGCATTCCATCTTAGTCCTCACGGGTGATAACGCATCTGCATTTCGATTCCCAAACGAGGATAAGTGTTGATGTCTATGGGCCACAGCAACCACTTACCATCAGGTGGAACTGTGTGCTCGTTTGTCACCCTAGCCTATAAAAAAAAATCCTTTCCAGTCCAGTAGCTTGAAAACGTCTTCCAATGTAGCGGTGATGAGTTTCTGGTATATAATGTCACCCTGTCTTACACCTCTCTGCAGTTGGATAGGTAGGTTGGATAGGCATGTATGTATGAAAAGTAGCGCGAAAAGAAAAACAATTGAACTGCGCTCCTAATACTTTTTCCAATAAAATAGGATAACATGTTAAGAGGGAAAGTTACGCATATTACGTTTTATAGACAGTTCTTCTACGCAACATTCGGTATTAATGACGTTAGCTACGTGACACGTACGACTCACACTGCTCGATTAAAATAACTGCCACTTCATCGTTCGACGCAGGCAGCGAGATAATATTCATCATAACTATTTATATTCTTTATTTTCAGTTTATAATATGTGTACGCAAAATATAGAGCATTCTGTAGTTCATTTATAGACTAAGGGTGACAAATGTGCATACAGTCATTCTGATGGTATGTGGATGCTGTGGCCCATAGACATCTACACCAATCCTTGAAGCCATATTTGTTTTGCAAAACGAAGCTAGCCGTACGGGCGATTTATTTCTTAAATTGTTTACAATTTAACTTGTGGCTCTGTATACTGCTTTAAGTTCGGAATTTTGTTAGCGCGATTTAGGCTTCGATATGTTTCGCTTGTGGTGCGACGACAGCGCCGCCACGTCACCCCCCTGCTCAGACCGGAGGTCGATAGTGCAGTCCGATTGCCGGTGCGTCTTTAATGCCGGTGCTCAGAGCCGTGCCGAATACTGTAGCGGAGAGTAACTTGAAGGAACAGGAAGCATTATTATTCCAGTGTTGCGATGAACCTTTGTAAAGCTAGATGGCTTGTAGAATGTGAAGACTGCAGACAATATCCAGAGTAGT
>JAVANC010000026.1:492589-604666 GCA_033319125.1 Parnassius glacialis
TGCACCGAGCCAAGTGTTGGAGTGCGCTTTTAGAGTCTGTGAATATCACTATATTGTCTTGTGGTAACGATATTGCGTAAGACAAAGCCTCACAGATTGCTATAAGTTCCGCCTCCATAATGCATATTATGTCACTGTCTATTTTAAATTGTAGACTAATGTTGCATTGTGGGTCATAAAATGCTGAACCAATTCCACTCCCATCCTTAGATCCATCAGTAAAGAGTTTATAATCATTTTTATATCGCTGGTTGATAAATCCAAGCATAATAACTTTAAATTAAAATTACTGTAGCTTCGCTTTTTTTTACAAGATTCGGGATATTACAATGAATTACATCATCCAAATCTATGTTGGTAACCCAGGTATTCATAGAAAACATTTCTATGTTGTCGACTGGATGTGAATATAAACGTTAGAAAGACAATCAAACATAGTTAACAATAGTGGCTTCTTTTTATTCCGCCAATATCTGTTGTCCTTATATGTCAATAATTCTCGTAATATTTTAATTGTAATATTGTTTTCTCGTGACCTAGCTTTTAATATAAATTTACCTCCTAAATACGTTCTCCGCACGTGCAATGGAGGGAGACCAAGTTCGCTCTCCATTGCATGTATAGGAGTTGTTTAATAAAACCTCCCATTACTCTCAGCGCTTGATTTGCACTTTATCTATCTTACTTACATACTTTTGACAGCTGTTGTCGTATAAAAAGCTTCCGTAATCAAGTCTGCTCCTTATAATAGCAATGTATAACCTTTTCAAATGTTTAGGGTGTATTCCCCACCCTGTCCCAGCAAGAACTTTAAAAATATTTAAGTATCTAGAAGTTTTATCATGTAACTCAGTAATGTGTTTATTCCATTTTAAAGAGCGGTCCAACCACATCCCCAAATACTTTACAGCACTGACTACCTCTATTACATTATTATTAATATTTAGCGATATCTGTTGGTCTATTGATGCCTTTCTTGAAGACACATACCTTTGTTTGGTTGTTGAAATGTCCAAACCCAGATCAATAAGCATGTTGCTTATTTTATTCTATTGCTATTTGCAGTTCTTCGGATGCATCGTTGACATTTTTACTAGGTAAATATAAAGCGTAATCATCAGCATATTGAGAAATAATAACATTAGAAACTTGTTTACAAATATGGAGAGTAGCAATATTAAATAATATAGGTGAGAGAGAATCTCCTTGGGCCAGGCCGCGACCTGGTAGATCTACAAATTATTTTTTTATCAACTTTATGCTTAGGTGTCTTTCCTTTAAAATGTCCATAAGTATTTGCAGATTTTTGACCCAGCGCCTAGACGATCTAAATTTAAAAGTAAGGCTTATAATATCCACTTGTTATAAGCGTTTTCAATGTCAATGAAGCATCCTACCGTTACTTGATCTTTTGTAAATCCCAGCTGAATTCTAGAAACTAAATTGCTAAGGTTATCAAGACAAGACTTGGTCTTTCTAAACCCGGTGGTCTCTTCGGGAAAGAGGTTTCTTTTCTCAACTAACCATTCTAATCTATTCTTCAACATAGAGTGTAATATTTTACATAAACAAGACATGAGAGAGATTGGTCTTAAAGCTGCTATTGAAGATGGATCCCGACTTGGTTTAGGTATTGGTTATTACAAGAATTTCACGCCATTGCGAGGGGACAAAACTGAGAGTGTAAAATAAATTGTAAAGATTAAGTAAAGTATTTGTAGCCTTATCCGGTAAATATTTAATCATTGAGTACGAAATATTGTCGCCTCCGGGTGAAGTATCTTTTGCTTTAACGCATCTTTTTAGTTCACATAATGAAAATGGAGCCTCGAGTTTTATATTACAAGACGAAAAAATAGGGTACTTTGGACAGGACAAAATCTGGTGTTAAATTATGTAAAAGCTTATTAGCCGTTACTTCGTCAATAAAGTATTAGATGATCTATAACCCTTTAACCACTTCATCTTGCGCCACATTTCTGTTACAGAAGTAGCCTCATCAATTGAAGAGCTAAAATTAGAGAATGATTTATTTTTAGCCTGTCGTAGTAATAATTGTGAAATTCTGATTTTATCTTTCAATTTGTTCAAATTACCAGGGGTGGGATTCTTTCGAAACAAAGTAAGTGCTAGCCGTCTTTCTGCAACAGCTTTCGATAGCTTAGGATTCCAATAGTGTTTGGGAGTAAAATGTTGAGATGGGTCTTGGCTAAATCTATACAAAGGAATGTGAACCACAGCGGCTTCGTTAATTATACTAAGGAACAAATCGTAACTTGTTTGCGGGTCATCAACAAGCAGGTTATAATTGAGAGATTATCTTTAATAGACTTACGATAACCATCCCAGTTAGCATTTTTAAAGTTTCTCCTCTGAATAAACGGCAAGTTATTGTTACTATAAGAAATATAAATCTTAATAATTAAGTGGTCACTACCTAATGTCTCATTAGTTACCTTCCAGTTCAAGTGCAAGGCTATGTCCGAAGATGCAATAGAAATATCAGGGGAAGATTCCTGTAAATTCCCGTTGACAAATTTAACACGCGTAGCTCGACTATCATTCAATGAAACATAATTATTCTCTAACAAAGAATCAAAAATATTGCTACCTCTCAAATCAGTCTTACAAGACCAGCTGGAATGGTGGCCGTTAAAGTCACCAAGTACAAGTGTTTTACTCGTCTTAAACGAAAATACTTCATCCCAGTCACTTTGAGAAGTCCGTATAGCTGGTGGGCAGTAGATAGAAAATATGTAATCAATATATTTACAGTTGAAACTTTTACACAAATTACTTCAATACTAGGATTTGAAAAATGAACAGGTATTAATTGCGCCTTAACGGATTTGTGGGCTATAATAGCGACACCCCCATACGAGTCTTCTCGATCGTGACGGAAAACATTATAACCACTTATTCTAAAAGTAACCTCACTATTTAACCATGTTTCGCATATAGCAAGCTATATGAATTTTTTCACTATTTAACAACTGCTCAAATTCTACATATTTAGGCTTAACACTTTGTGAATTCCACTGGATAAGGTTTATTTGGGAGCTTATACCCATAACTTACCGAGTATATTTTTAAAAGGAAGGTCCCAGATGTATTCCCCCACTATCGATACCAACCATTCAATGCATAGTGACACACCTTGAATTATTCTACTCTTTAATCTTCTTGTGAGTTAGAAATTAATGCATATAATTTTGCAAGCAATTGCTTCAAATTTAAACTAGATCTGCATTTCTCTTTCTCTCATTTCTCAACCGAATTTCATTTTCCGACTCATCGACTAAATTACTATTCATTGGTTTCTGATTCCGAAGATACATCCCAGTTATACACTTCATTTTGACTTTGCTTCTTTTCTTATTCTTTTTCTTCTTGGGTCTCTGCTCTAATGAATGAGAAACATTCGTTGAGCCCGGTTGCTTAGGTTGAGATTGTTGAATGATACTATCACATCGCGGCGCTCGGGTCACGCTTGCATAGGAAGTAACGTTTATGTCTTGGGACTGATTGGGTACGTGTTCAGGTACAGACTCGGGATACACCACTAAGGCGTGCCGGTGAACTTAAATTAAATCGTTCTGCGCGCAGTGTAGGACGGGTTCTGGTGGAACATATACTTGCAACGCCTTCCTATAAGAGCAGTTAAACTCTGCCATCAATTCACGAATTCGTTTCTCTTTTTTAAACGCAGGGCAAGATCTATCAGGCATAAATGGTTTCCTGTACAATTCACACATTATATGAGGTAGTTCACAGTTAGCGTGACCCTTGCCACACTTAGGGCACACAACCTTTTTGCTTGGACAAACACGCAAGGAGGTGCCCAAATTGCCAGCACCTAGAACACTGGGTAACTGGGAACACGTACGGGTCGACATTTATCTTCATGTCGTAGATGTAGACACACGTTGGGTAGTGAGGGGCCCTGAACCCCAGACGTATTGACTCACTTTCTTCCCAGCCGTTACCGTCCTTATTCCTGCGTTTTAAACGTTTTACCGCTATCAGTTCACAATTGCTTGAAATAACTTCCAACATGTCTTTTTCACTCAAGTCCAATTCTATATTCTTAATAACGCCGTAAGATATAACAACTTCGAGTGTTTTTGGCATCTCCAACCTAAATCTTGCAAATGTTTGCAATTGATCAACTCCTCAGCACTTTCTGCATTTTCAAACTGTATGAACACTTTATAGGGGTTTATATATTTTACCCGGCTAACACTACTAATGTTATTTGACCTTAATAATTTAGCAAGCGCGAATTGCTTCGGTAGCTTTTCGAATTATTAATGTACACATCAACCTTCTGTCCACTCTCTTTCCATTTCTTTCTACCGCTATCCACTCTTCTTCCTCATCCTCCTCCCGTGGTCTCTTATTACGACTAACTCTAGAACTAGAGTCCTCAAGCATTTCTTCTCCCGTTGTGTAGTATTCTTCTCCATTAAACAAATCTCCGACTCCTCAACATTACTTATCCCGGTTAGAATATTATTAAGCTCATTATCTTCTTGAATTATATCTTCCTCCATGTTAAATGAGGTACACTATCGTATGCACATATTCACCATTGCACGATGTGTGTAGGTATGTACACAATAGCGCGAAATATTTCCGGAGGTAGGACTGCTCAGCGAGAAAAAACAACGCGACTATAGCGGACAAGTGCCCACAGCGAACTGTTTTATCATTATAATGGTGTTGTATGTAAGTGATCGGATTTCCTTCAGCTTGTTGGATGCTTGTGTCACGAGAAACTACTCGGTGCAGCCGCGCGTCCTAATGACAATATGTTGCCAACTAATCGAAAGCTTTTAGCCATGTTTGTTACAGAAATAGGGTCAAATGTTTTATAGTAGAAATATGAAATTTTAAGCGTCTGTTATTACCTATATATAGATATTTCTGCACCAGACATAGATGTTTATGTTAAGGTAGAGCGATGTTTTGGCTATATTATAGTTGTAACACAAATGGGTCAGCTCGGTCGCGGACAGACCACGCTCTCATAGAATACCATAGTAAAATAGCAGCTTGATGCTGCAGTGTTTCGTGAGTGAGAGAAGAGAACCGGAGACCTTTTCACTGGAAACGAGGCATTCCATCTTAGTCCTCAGGGTGGCAACACATCTGCATTTTGAATCTTAATGTAAGATGTCTCTGCGCCGCAGCATAAATTATTCACTTGCCATCAGGTGGACTGTGTGCTCGGTTGTGAACCTAATTCTATTAAAAAGAAACCATGTTATGTTGAATGCTAATAAAACAAAGGTTCTGGTATTTAAAAGGGACGAAGAGAGAACGAAGTGTGAAATATGGGTAAATCAGGATTGTCTAGAACAGGTAAATGAAATTGTATACTTGGGGGAGTGCTTTTAGCCGGGGTGGAAGATGTGATTTAGATGTGGACAGGCGTGTCGCTGCCGGGAACAAAGTCAATGGTGCCCTAACTGCATTAGTCAAAAGGCAAGGTAGTGAAGAGTGCACGCCTTGCAATACATAACGCAGTTTTGGTACCGACTTTGTTATATGACAGCGAAAACTGGGTATGCCAGAAGAAGCATAAAAGCAAGTTGAATGCAGTGGAGATGCGATCTCTTCGTAAAATGTGCGGCGTTACCATGGCCGACCGAAAGCGAAACGAAGAGATTCGCAATATGGCAGGTTTGAAAGATGACCTTATCACAAAAATTGATAAGGGCGTGCCTCGCTGGTTTGGGCACGTTGAGCGAATGAGTGAAGACCGAATGGTGAAGAAAATATATAGCGCAAAACTTAATATTAAAAGGTGTCGAGGTAGACCGAGACTAACTTTCGAAGGCCATGTCAGCAAACTGCTCGAAGAGGGGAGGCTCAAGAGTACTCGGATACCTAGACGTGCATGTATGAAGAAGATAATGAATCTGGAAGAAGCGAAAGAGAGGTATGTAAGGATCGTGACACTTGGCGATCTGTTCTCTCTGGGCTAACCCGTCAGGGATTGTGCGTTAAGATAAGTAAGTTAGTTATGTTATGTTTAGGTAACGGTCAGTGTGATAACAGCCTGCAATTAGTTGTGAGGGATTCAAGCGTTAGGATGTCATTCATCATCATCAACATCATCATTACAGCCCTTCACAAGTCGACTGCTGAACATAGGTCTCCCCAAGGAATGCCACAAAGCACGGTCCTAAGCCACCTGCATCCATCGACTTCCTGCATGTCTTACCAGGTCGTCACTCCATCTCGTGGGGGGTCGCCCTACACTTTGCCTACTGGCACGAGGCTGCCACTCAAGAACCTTCCTTCCCCATCGGTTGTCGGTTCTACGAGCTATATGGCCGGCCCACTGCGACTTCAGCTTACTATCCGTTGGGCTATGTCGGTTACTCTGGTTCTACTGCGGATATACTCATTCCTAAGTTTATCACGCAGAGAAACTCCGAGCATAGCCCTCTCCATAGCTCGCTGAGAGACCTTGAGCTTCCTCATACGGCCAGCAGTGAAGAACCACGTCTCAGTTCCATAAGTCATCACTGGCAACACGCACTGGTTGTACAATCTCGTTTTAAGGTTTTGAGGTATGTCTGACGAGAAGATGTGTCGTAGCTTCCCGAACGCTGCCCAGCCGAGGATGTCATTATTGAAAGTTAATTGAAGGTAAACATTAACTATAGCAATAACTTAATAATTACATACACATAGTTAAGTTATTGTTAATTTCCAATTACATGTCATTTTATTTATTTTTTGCTTTGTTGCTATAATTTGAAATAAACGGGTTAGAAATTTATAGACTTAATGCATTTTGGCTTTCCCTCCCAGCCGACCCCGGTTGTAGTGAAATATAATGGTAAAGGATAAGAAATATATTAGCAATAAAATTAAGAATAAAAAAAATATAATCAAGACTTCTAAATATCATAGGACAACTTATTGAATTAAATATTATTATTCATCATTATACAGTTGATATTTTTTCATCAAACATATCGTAGATAATACAAAGATCTCAACTACCTAACTAAAAAGCTTGACAAATTACAGTGAAAAATTTATTAAACACCTGTTTATAAGATGAATGAATTGCTTATTGACAACCAGTTGGAGAAATTTTTTATGAAACAGTTTATTTTAGCAGCATAGTTTACAGTAGCTCGGTATATCCTGTACCGAGTGCAGGTACCATACAGACGAAGTTGTGTGGCGGTCATTTTTTTAGTACATTTATAACGTGTTAGAGCTATTCAACAACTAAACATTAAAATAATGATTATATAAACAGCAATTGGTCTTACTTGCTGGAGAAATCACCACGCTCTAATATAATATCAGCGTAAAAAAGGCAGCTTAAATGTTAGTACACGCGTAATTCATTTTTTAATATGGAATAAGACTGATATAGAAGCACGCAGTCCATGGTATGGTAAGTAAATGCTGTGACCCATAGACATCTCCTATCCTCTATTGAGAATCAAAATGCAGATGCGTGTCGCCGCTAAGTACTAATATGCTTTGTTTCTAGTGAGAATGTTCTCGCTTCTTCTTTCACTCGTCATTCGAAACTCAACAACATTAAGATGCTATATTACGCTGGTATTACGTGAGCGCGCTGTCCCTCGCTAGTCGAACTGACCTATTTGTGCTAAAACCTTATCTTATTTACTACTTTTTAAATCACTTATCAAACCACAAATTGAATATGCAACGCAATTATGGAACCCTTATTATAATAAATACGGTGAACTTCTAGAATCATTACAAGCAAAGTTTCTTCGTTTTATAAATTATAAATGTTACCACGCTAAATCATCGTATCGCAACTTATTAAAAAAAAATCAATTCATACTTTAAAAGCAAGAAGAATATACTTTGATCTAATATTATTAATCAAAATAATTATAATTAAAATTAAAAAATTTGTACAGCTGACTTCAATATAAGTTATTTAAGAATAACTCAAAAACTATTGTTCTGACCTTAATCAAATTCATATGGGACCACACGAGAACTATCAGCTTTCATATAAAAAAGAATCATCGAAATCGGTTCACCCAATACAAAGTAATGAGGTAACACACATAACAAAATAAAAACAAAAAATATACAGTCGAATTGAGTACCGTCTCCTTTTTGGAAGTCGGCAGATAATTCGAAATGATTTAGATTGTAGTGAACTACTTAACAAAATACATTTAAAATTTTGGTAAATCCAATTGGGCATTCCTTAAGCGCATTAAAAAAATTACGTATAACATGATTATACGGAATTATTAAAGTAGTTTAAATACATTTCGACAGCACTATCGGCTTCAACACCCTCTAAAACCATGAAAATGACACCCATGATTAAAAAATTGATACCTATTGCAGCCGCCATCTTAGATTTACATTTCGACAGCACTATCGGCTTAACACTCTTGAAAACCATGAAAATGACACCCGAGATGAAAAACTTGGTACCAACTTCAGCCGCCATCTTGGATTTACATTTCGACTGCACTATTGGATTCAACACCCTCGAAAACAATGAAAATGACACCCAAGATGAAAAACTTGATATCTATTGCAGCTGCCACCTTGGATTTACATTTCGACAGCACTATCGGCATCAGCACCCCGAAAACCATGAAAATGACACCAATGATGAAAAAAATATATAGCTATTGCAGCCGCCATCTTGGATTTACATTTCGATAGCACTATCGGCTTCAACACCCTCAAAAACCATGAAAATGACACCCATGATGAAAAAATTGGTACCTACTTCAGCCGCCATCTTGGATTTACATTTCGACAGCACTATCGGCTTCAACAACCTCGAAACTCATGAAAATGACACCCATGATGAAAAAATTGATACCTATTGCAGCCGCCATCTTAGATTTACATTTCGACAGCACTATCGGCTTCAACACTCTTGAAAACCATCAAAATGACACCCAAGATGAAAAACTTGATATCTATTGCAGCTGCCACCTTGGATTTACATTTCGACAGCACTATCGGCATCAGCACCCCCGAAAACCATGAAAATGACACCAATGATGAAAAAAATATATAGCTATTGCAGCCGCCATCTTGGATTTACATTTCGATAGCACTATCGGCTTCAACACCCTCAAAAACCATGAAAATGACACCCATGATGAAAAAATTGGTACCTACTTCAGCCGCCATCTTGGATTTACATTTCGACAGCACTATCGGCTTCAACAACCTCGAAACTCATGAAAATGACACCCATGATGAAAAAATTGATACCCATTGCAGCCGCCACCTTGGATTTACATTTCGACAACCCTATCGGCTTCAACTCTCTCGAAAACCATGAAAATGACACCCATGATGAAAAAATTGATACCTATTGCAGCCGCCATCTTGGATTTACATTTCGACAGCACTATCGGTTTCAACACCCTCGAAAACCATGAAAATGACACCCAAGATGAAAAAATTGATATATTTTGCAGCTGCCATCTTGGATTTACATTTTGACAGCACTATCGGCTTCAACACCCTCGAAAACCATGAAAATGACACCCATGATGAATAAATTGGTACCTAATTCAGCCGCCATCTTGGATTTACATTTCGACAGCACTATCAGGTTCAACACCCTCGAAAACCATGAAAATGACACCTATGATGAAAAATTTTATACCTATTGCAGCCTCCACCTTGGATTTACATTTCGACAGCACTATCGGCTTCAGCACCCTCGAAAACCATGAAAATGACACCCATGATGAAAAAATTGATACCTATTGCGGCCGCCATCTTGGATTTACATTTCGACAACCCTATCGGTTTCGACACCCTCGAAAAGCATTAAAATGTCACCCATGACAAAAAAAATTATACTACTTACTTTTAGTACGTACTACTATTATTTATTCTGTGCTTTTAAATATTGTAATAAAAAAATCTCTTATTATTATTATAATCAATTATTTAAGAAGTTTGGTTATTCGAATATTGTGTATTTGTACAGCGATCTTTTTGAGCCGCTGAAAACCACCGAAACAATGTCCACTCACGACGGCGACTGAAGCCGAATGTGTTCTGTGAGCCGAACTAAACTTAATACAAAGGTACTCTGTGAACTAAACTACTCTGTGGCTGTAGATCCCCATTTACAGAAACAATTTATATACGAGGCAAGCAAATCAACGAAAATTTCGCCATTTTGGAGCCGAAAAAAATTAATTATAGCTAAACAAAACAAAATTACACTGCTATTTACATTCAGTGGCTTCCCACATGATAGATGAAGAGATTAAAAAATAGATTGAGTTAAACAATTGATATTTTCAAAAGTTATAGTGTTTACAAGCCACAGGGTCATGATAAATCCACACCATAAGCCACTAAAACCCTTTTTTTATTTAAAAATAGCAATTAATCGATTTAAAAAAATTATTAATAAGTTCAACAATCATTTATCTTTCTAACAATGTGCTTTTTATATCATTTATATGTATAATATGATTGCTAGATACGATTTTATTCGATAAAATGTTGGTATTTTAATTTTTAGGCGATAGTAGAACATTACCTTGCGCTTTCGCTTAAGGTATGCAATATATCTCCGTGTCCTTAGTCGTTCTTAACGCATTAGAGACGTGTATACACATAAATTGTTTGCGCCTAAACTATGTAAAACCAACGCGCCCCATTAAGACGTATTATGAAAATATATAACCTGCATTTTTCAAATATTGATCTATTCACTTCATCACAGTTACAATTTCGCAAGAACGTTCTAAGAAAGTTGGTAGACATTCAATAGTATCTTAAAATATTTTACAAGATATAATTGTACTCTTAGAATTTTTTTTTCCTTTTGTCTCATTTTGATTTTTATGTTACGGAGTACTGTCAATTTTTTTCCCCGTTTTCACTTAAACTCTGTTTATTGTGCATTTATTATTTACTGTTACCATTTTAATATTACTTTGTGGATAACGGTGCTGGTTACATAATGACTAATATTATTTATAAAATGTTATTTGGTTTAATCATTATTATGTAATTGTTTGTAGTCCTGAATAAATTAAAAAAAACCATAACATAGCTGCAGCATACTACTACGTAATTTATTGCATGCAATAAGAAGTTATTCCAATCATTTGGACACTAATCCTACTAATGATACTTACCAACCAACTTAAAACCGTTACCGTTACAGCCTATTAAAGTCCACTGCTGAACATAGGCCTCCCCCATGATCGCCTTATTAATAACCCCCTATATTTGCCACAGTTGTCATGCTTGACAAGCGGGTTTGCAATTGCAGTTTTTTATTTTAAGTCGTTATTAGGAAGACGCTGCTGTCCATCTCCTGATTTGTTTCCTTCTGTCGTCTCTTACGACACCCACGGATTGACATGTGGTAGTGGATATTCTTACACCGCCACTACACGGTGTCCTCTCAGCACGTCCCAAGCGCGACGCTGCAGTCAAGATAAATTTAAACCACACTTGAACAAAATAAAAGGGCACATCGCCACCAAGTCACTTCTCTTAGGCACGGCAACTTATCTCATTTAGTTAATTTTAGAGAATATTATTAAGTCCATAAACTGTTCTACTGTTTTGAATTTCATTATTATTATTCCAATTACTTGATTGTATCAGATATAATAACGAAGCATTTTGCAAACCAGAAAGTTGCAAACAATGTAATCTTACTGAGATGAGAAGCGTATTTAACCACAGTATACAACTGTTCATTATTTAATTTAGTTGAAGATATTTAAACATAAAGGCTTACTCAGAAGATTATATAAATTACTTGTAGACAATATTCATAATTTTGTTAAGGTAGCCCTTTACCGCTTACGGGTCCGATACGACAGCATTACAACAACATTTAAAAGTTAAAAAACTTTGTTTAATTGCCGCTGGACTCCTCATGAGCTCTCTGAAAACGGGCCCGAGTTGATTGGTGTGAAAAAATAATGTTAAAGTATGATCACAGTCGTTCAAATGCCTTTTTCACATTGTGCTAGCAGATGAAACATAGATATAATAATTCTGGAAAGAAAGCAACACTCATCTGTAAGGGTGTTTAAAGGCGACAGCAAACCAACAAAATTCATGCCGCCGAGAAACGTGGCCAAAAACATGAGTGTGTTCTCTATTCTCCTAGAAATTACCTGTCTGCACGAATGCACTCGTGAGCAAAAGACAGTTAATGATTAGTAGTACACGAATATTTGTTTGTCTAGTGTCTTTGAAAAAGTAAGAAAAAGCGATTAAGCAGTCGTACCAACCTGACTACCCAGACAAAGTAATTTTGGCTACTGAAAGGGTGGACCTCGTGACCGATCCCGCACTCTTACCTTTTTTTGCCTCCAAACAGCTTCGTCTGCACCGATGTATTCCGATTCAAGTATGAGGATTTCCCCGATGAAAGAATCATAAAAAATCGGTTTCTACAATAAATCGTGCATAAACAAATATTTAAGCTTAATTATACATCTTTATATATAAAAATTACGTGTCACGTTGTTTGTCTGCGATGGACTCCTAAACTACTTAACTGATTTCAATAAATTTTGCACACTGTGTACATTTTGGTCCAATTTGAGAGATAGGATAGTTTTTATCCCAATAAATGACTATTTTTTTTTATTGCGAATTTAAGGATTTTTATAAGAAGGATATATATATATATATATATATATATATATATATATATATATATATATATATATTTCGTACCATAAATTATTTTTACCTCTTTTTTTATCACACTGACTTACCATACCCATGTCATTCTTCCTGCAATCCTGCCATTCATTGGTTGTGCGGAAGAAATTGCTGTCAGCAATAACACTTTATTTAAATTAGATATACCTTTTGTATAAATAATTTATGTATGTTTTGTATGGTGTGCAATAAGGTATATTAGATAAATAAATAAATAAACATGCGGGAGCAATACAGAAGCTTTCTTTTTATAGTCGGCAAAGTGCAATAAAGATAACGAAGTTAACAAAACTGCGAAAGGTAAAGGCAAAAAAAGATCAAATGCTTGCAGTTTCGTTGTACAGTCGACTGTTAACCCGCTGCTCTATTGACAGCTCCGCTATTGCTCTGTGTGCCGCAACAATCGATCTGGCAACTGTCGATTGCAGACTGTCTAAAATAAACGATCCGTTGCCTTGCTGTTATTGTAAATCTGATTTTTAAATTCTGTTCAAAACATGCATGTTCTATTTCCTTTTGCATTTTGCTATTAACTTTCCAGTAGGTAGCAGCGGTAACTCAGGGCTAAGCGCTCAGTGTAAATTTCACAGTGTGCGCGGGTTCGATATCCGCCGGTACCAACGAAATTATTAATTGCAATTTTAAGTGCAGATGTACCACGTTGTCATTGGGGAAGTACGGTGGACAAGACATTTCTTTGCCCTAAAACCCTCTCAGAAATGTCCTCACATGCCTGTGCTCAGCTATGAAAAGTTATTTAGGCTGTAACTTTACATTACCAATCTTTAATATTAGGAATTTGTTATAATGACTCCTATATTTGAAAGTTCAAATTACACAAATTTACAATTTGTAAGGACAAATAGTTCGATTTTACAGTTCTTAAAATGACGTTAGTTGCATTTGGGTATGTGTGTACATCTTATCGAAATACGAGAGAGTTCACTAATTTACAAATTTTGTAAATTAGTGAACTTGTCGTCTCTCATATTTCGATAAGAAAAATGATGATATTATCGCGAAATCAATATCATTTGCCGCATAATCATGTAATATATAACTGACAAATTTTCATACAAATCGATTCCATAATTTTTAAACGCCTTCCCCCCCTCTGCTGTAAAGAGAATTCGCATTTTGTCTTGCACATTGGCGCTGCTGCTCGTTGATATATTGATTATTTTGCATCTAGCGGAAACGTCATGTAAAATAATATTTCTTTTATGACAAGGTAAGAAAAAGTGTGAGGGAGATGGATATTATTCCATATCGCATCTCGCTTATAGTCGCCAAGGCCGTCTACACTACGTCAAAAGGGTTCGTGACGGAAAACTTTTGCACTTTTTCTCGCCTAGTCCCCATCCGCCAAATTGGTACCGTCCGATAAGGAACTTCATTTCAAAAATAGACCCTGGTGGAAGTCTATGTTCAGCAGTGAACTTGTGAAGGGCAGGGTAATGATGATGATCCTAAGCGTAAACTGCCTAACTGTAAATGGCTGTACTGCCTTAAATCGGAAGCTTTTACATTTTTCTGACATCTTCGTAGTAATGACACTCACGGAACGAAATGACGCAACGGATTGTCTTACACCGCCACAACACGGTCACCTTTCCCGTATTCGTTCATTTATTACGGCATAGTAAAGTCCTTTGCCGAACATAGGCCTCCTCCATAGATTGCCTCAAATATCGCCCATATTTGCCATAATTTTTACGATTGGTTCTAAACCGTAATTTTTGAAGTGAAACCTTCTTAAGCGGCGTTGTGCACTTTTTTTGTAATAGGTAAAAAATGTTAAACTTGCGTCAGGTCACGTGTCCTGATCGAAAATTCGTAAGACGGACGGAGAGTAGACAGCCGGCGCGGCCTTGGAGAGGAAGTAAGTTAGGTTTAATTAATTTTCATTTATTATTAAGATTAGGTTTCGATCGAGTCTACTGTACTGCTTGACGAAATTATTAATATAGATACATATGTACTTACACATTATAGATGTAATATTTGTAATATGTTTATACTTTATAGCATTAACCTATATTTTCATAACATCACAATAAGCACATGTGCGGTGTAGGTTTACCAAACAAATAATTTCGAATGAAAATATATAAAATAAGCTGGTATTTTACGCTGGTATTCTT
Organism: Parnassius glacialis; assembly: GCA_033319125.1. Taxonomy (NCBI): domain Eukaryota; kingdom Metazoa; phylum Arthropoda; class Insecta; order Lepidoptera; family Papilionidae; genus Parnassius; species Parnassius glacialis. The sequence goes on from JAVANC010000026.1 coordinate 507,451, forward strand.
TCCAAGCGTGGTTCTTCCCCGGTTGAGCCGATATAGTCATGCTGCAATGATAATACAGCTGCAGCGTGGCTCAACCACGTCAGTCGCTTCCTACTTTTATACCCACTGACTGATACGTGGTAGTAGATTTTCATATGACTACCCTAAACGGCAGGTCTAACTGTGGTTACTTCAGAAATCTATCATTTTAAAACAATTTCGTACAAAAATGTTGCCCTTCAATGCGCTATTTATATCGCAAGATAATGTGTGGAAACACTGCTAACCACGCCAATACTCTAATCTCTCAATACGAAAGGCTGTTACTCGTGAAACTGTAATAAAACGATGAAAGCCACTAAAACCAACAACATTGTAAAATAAGATTTCTTTCATAATTAACTTCTTTAATTAAATCTTTATGTAAAGTAAAATGAATAAATTTAACATTGAAACAGAGAAATTTAAATTATTACTACGTATAAATATTCAAAAGCAACTAGACGCTTCTACGAGTACGCAGGACTCAGGGACTGGGGCTCTTCTCTGGGGCTTAAACATGAGTTAATTAAGGAAATTAACTTTTAAAATACATTCCTCCTACAAGTTCGAGGTGTTGGTGTTGATGAACTTTCCTAATAGTGACGTAGTGAGTAGTGACCGTCTGTGTGTGATTTAATAAGACAGGGAGAGCAAACCTTTATATCCTTCTCTTTTATTTAATGGCTGCTTTTACAATATTTATATATATACAAGCCAGCAGACAGTCAATTTGATGGTAAAAGGATGCTGTGACCGATAGACATTTATCCTCCATTAAAAATGAAAATGACAATGAAATAAAAAAGTAAATAATGCAGATGCGTTGGCACCCATGAGGACTAAGATAAAATGCCTTGTTTAGTTACAGTACACTTACAAAACGAAACACAACAGCATTAAGCAGCTATTTTACGCTGATATTCTGTTGGAGCGTTGCCCTACCCCGGTCGAGCCGACCAATTCGTGCCACAACCATATAATAGCTGCAGCGTGGCTCCTCCCAGTATTAATTTATATTTTTAAAAGTAATACTGGCAATGTTATTAAAATATTAATATTCCCTTTCACCACCCTTAGTAAACTTAAACTGTCGTAAACTCCTGTAAGCAATTAGCGGAATCGACCTTACGAATTTTCAACTTCCACGACCCGTACTCTTACGGCTTAATGTTAATGTAATTATATTAATCATTCAAATAAATGTTAAAATTTTATTCAATAAACGTTAAATCCGCATAAAAACAAATCTGGTTCCTCATTACTCTACATTAACATACGAGTAAGGTCATTAATATGCAACAGTTTTAATATATCAGCGGCACACATGGGAGCGATGTGCCGCGACATGGTCTCGTGTAATCAATCCCAACACTCACGTACCCTCTGATATCTAAATATAATGCTCAATAAAAATCCAAGCTTGTGTAAATTAAATAAGACTAGTTTTATTACAGCAAAGAAAGAAAAAGAAAGTATACTTGTAACTTTTTTTGATTATATCATAATTTATTATTGCATCATTATATTCAATCAAGGGACCACTGTTCGATACCCTCGTAAAACATTACCCTCCTTCTATGGCAGTCGGGCGAAAAACTGGCAGTGAAAGTGTTCAAAGTTTACAGCCGGTCCATTGACTTCAGAAATCACATCAAAGCAAATGGACTGTATGGTCGTTAGTCACTGAAATATTATACAAAATATATCAATCCTGCAGCGAATGGAAGAAAAATCAAAACTAGTATGATTTCATTACACTGTATGTGTTGCAGTATTATTCTGTACTGTGGAGTGTCCCCGGAACAAGTCCCGCTGCGGCTTTGGTTTAATTTCGTGGCGCAATATTGCCGCACTTCTCGTTCATACAGACTATAGCATGTATGTTTTATATGTTGTACATGTTGCAGCTTGTATGTACTTCTCTTATTTTAGTTTGCTAGCGCATCGTTAGACATAGTAGTAAAATGTAAAATATATCCCACCAAAAACATTCTGTAAAAAACTAGCCAAGTCTCGATGGAGCTGCTTGTTTATCTCTAAAAAGTAATGAAATCTACTCAAAATCGTGCCAAGCCTAAGGTTCCTTACTGTGATTTCTTTATTATTATAGTTAATGTTGTGTGACTTGGCCGTTAAAGGGTACACAAGGGTACAAAACCAGGTGCTACATGACACCATTGCACCAATCTGTCGCCAGAAACGCTACCCATTAAAGATGGAAAATTGCCACTTGGAAAACGTTGATTGAATAACCAGTCAATTGTAGGTTTGATAAAGCTGCGTATTTCAATAATACTTTTGTATAGGCGAGCCTGACACAAACAGTATAAAAAATTACCTTGTGTACACTTCAACGGCCAAGTCACACAACATTAACTATAATAATAAAGAAATCGCAGTAAGGAACCTTAGACTTGGCACGACTTTGAGTAGATTTCATTACTTTTTAGAGATAAACAAGCAGCTCTATCGAGACTTGGCTAGTTTTTTACAGAATGTTATTGGTGGGATTTCACTGCTTTTTGTAGAAATGTGGGAATATTGATTTATTTCATTAGATTTTCTTATTTGACACATTTTTTTTCTTTTTAGGAGTAGTTTTTTTATTATTACAAATCTTTCTTTTCTTTTTTTCCGGTTTTGATTCTTGTACAGTAGCAACAGTTTTTCGTATTGCCCATTCGCGTTCATTATTTATTCTTTTAGACAGTTTAGACGGTTTAATTTCTGAAAGATCGGCGCGGTATTTACGCCTAAGCTGGTTGTATTCGGTGATCACTGAAGCTTGAGCTTGAGCGCCACACAATGGAATTGTTCTCTGTACGCGTATTTTTTTATGTACCAATAGTAGAAGGGGGCATTACCATATCTCTAATACATCTGAGACCAGCTGAGGGTTCTGTCACCAGGTACTCCAGATCTTCGATTATCCTAGTTTTTATAGTTTTCTCTTTATGAGGCCATTAAACCCTAACTCTGTTCCAAGTTTCAGCTCTCTGAGTTTATGGGAAGTATTAGTTCTATTTTGATGATCATGAGTGAGTGAGTGAGTGTCATAAATGCGAAACTTTGCTTTCGCTTAACTTCGGAACTAAATGACCTACAGACTTGAAATTTTGGATTTTAAGTATGTGATTATAGTTTACTGGATAACGAAAATTTCTGCGTTCTGGTCTTATCCGGAGGTTCTCAAATAGAGGCCTGAAAATGCGGCGAAATGGTTCCGGTAAAGGATGGTACGGCAGTGTTTGCTTCGCGTTCGACTTGGCGGCGGCACTGCCGTGCCCCCCGATGATTGTGCCAGATCCAAGTTTATGAAGGGATCATAACAGTAATAATTTTCGGTTAGGACAGAATAGAATATTGTTATACAATACAGTAAAATTAAAAAAAAATTAATACCTATGTACATGTAGTTTGAGAAATAAATTATAAAGTTAATTTAAAAAACAGGTTAAAAGCGATCACCTCATTCACAGGGGTTATTATCAACCATGTAGCCTAACATTATGATAGCTGGTTTATACAGTTCTTGCTTTCAAAAGCAAATTAAAGTTTGTGACTGCCAGAACGTAGTTTATTTTCTAGCACTATGTCGTAGAAGCGTATACGCTTTCCCGTGAATGAATTACTGTCCCTGTGCATTCGAGTAACTGGTATTACTTTCTTTTGTTAGATCCTAGTGTTTACCAGAATTTATATCAGTTTTTTTTAATTAAACTAATTTTTGTAAAGTTACAATAAATTTCTTAAATATATTGAGTGGTCAAAGTTAATATATTTACAAATAGCTTTTCCCAGTCTTTTTATTATAGCAGAGAGGGCAAACGAGCATGCTGCTTACCAGATGGAAAGCTTCGACCACCGCCGACGAAAAACTGCAACACCCGTGGAATTGCAGGTGCATTGCCAGCCCTTTAAAAAGGAGTAAACTCGTTTCTTGAAGGTCCTTAAGTCATATCGGTCCCGTGGTAAACGATTCCACAAAGTAGTAGAGGGAGGAAGAAAACTCCTCGGAAATCGCACAGTGGTCAACCGCCAAGCATCGAAATGATGTCGATGTTAACGTAAGTTTTGTCGCAATGTGCGTTGATGAAATTTAGCGGCTTAAATTAATCCGAACAATTCCTCAGGGCACCCCCCCCCCCCCCCCCCGCGGAATTCAAAAAGATGAAAAATATCTTCGCAGCGCGAGTGAGTCGAACCGATCGCAAAGAACTCGGCCGTCGACGATTAGAGCTGCTCTGCAACTTTAGGTTATTGTCTTATTCTATTCTTAAAGCTGCTAAGTGATTGACAGTAGCAGCACTGAGTTGTTATTCATTTTCTGAGATTAGTGATGATTCTGGCATACTTGTCCTGTTGTTGGACGTGCACAAGTTCAGCAGTGTTTTTCATTTTTAAAACCATTATCCCCATACTAGGGTATTCTCCTCTATCGTGGAGACAGTTTATATAGATAAATTGCATAAAAACAAATATCCAGTCCCGAAATCATTATTTGTAGGCTATACAAACCCTTGTTCCGAGCGAGATTCGATCCCGCGGCCCTCAGTGCCGCAACTTAATGCTGCCACTGCGCCACGGATTGATGCATTATTATGGGCTGACAAAGCAGAAGCATTAAATTTTTTTAATGTGCGTAGAATGTTATACATATATGAAAAACTGAAGACAGAATGTGTAAACGTTCTTGATATGGAGTAACAATACTGAATCTGTCTACGAGACCCAATTTAAAACCGCATCGTTCATCGCATTTGATTCTTGGTTGTCATCATGGATAAGTTAAAAATTCGAATAATTGTGGAATATGAGTATCATCGTTTAAGGATCGTATACTACAAACGAACGCACCAACTTTTATTGGTTTGCCCGTTTCAGTTCCGAAAATTTCGACCTCGAAATCGAATCCAGTGGTCGTCCGGAAATTTTGATCCAAAATAACCAATTAATTATCTAAAGGTGAATGTGGAAGCACATAAAACTAATCTAATAGAATTTGCAGCTATCGACGTAAGCATTAAAACAATATTGGTCCATTTGCTTCAAATTGGCAAGGTAAGAAAGCTCGACAAATGTGTGCCCCACGAACTCAATGATCGTACCTCGAGACGTGCCTTGCACTGCTAACATGCACAAACGAAGAAATTTTGAACGAAAAATAGAATATTTTTGACAATCACAAGCGCTCAGCAAGTTGGTTGGATACTGCTTCAACATCTAAACAATGCCCTAAACGATAACTTACTCCCAGAAAAGTGATAGTCACTGCTTGGTGGTCTAGTGCCGGTAGGATTCGTCACAACCTCTTACCAAACGGGATGAGCATTACTACAGACGGATACTGAAAAACTGAACACAATGATGGAGAAACCAGCACGTCTTCAACCAGCTTTGGTCAATCGCTCAAAGCCGCTGCTCCTGCCCGAACACGCCCGAACTCATACTGCACAACAGACGGTCTCCAAGTTACAAGAGCTTGGGTTGGTAGCCCTCCGTCATCCGAATCTTGCGCCCACAGACTTCTACTTTTTCCAGAATTTTAAGAACCGATAGGCAGCACAAAATGCCTTAGAAGAATTTGTTGCTTCCCGTCCAGCTGATTTATTCAAGAGGGAGAGTTTTATTGATAGAAATAAAAATATAGAAAGAAATTACGTTAACCTATTTAATAAAAAACGGCAATTTCATAAGTATATAACTAATATACTCGTAAATAGCAGTTCAATACTGCTGCGTTTCGTATGGTTAATGTAGAAAACCGTGAAACCTTTTTACTAAATACAAGGCATTCCATCAGTCCTCAGGGGTGACAACGCATCTGCATTTTGATTCTTATTCGAGGATAGATCTATGGGCCAGATCATCCACTTTTTTTTTCATGAATTACATTTTGCTCAGAGACGGCTCATTAAAAAGAACCCTAAAAAAAATTAACTGAAGTAATCCAAAGACTAAGTGAGGTGCAATATAGCTTATTTCGGAACTGTTAAAATATGTTCTAAAACGCGCGCTGCGCAATAAATCTTCACTTATATCATTGTATTTTATGCAAATTTTCGAGACTGTTAAATCCAGTTTCAAGCAAACTTCTCTGTATGACTTAAAGTATTAAGATTTTTCGTAAATATACTGTCGTGGTAGAGCCATACCATAGCTATTTTATGGCTTTGGCACGATTGGGTCGACTCGACCGGGGAAAGACCACGCTCTCTCAGAATACCAACGTAATAAAGCAGATTAGTACTGCACTGTTTCATATGGTGGGTGCAGAGAATCGGAGACCCCTTTTGCCTGGAAACTCAATCGAAGACACATGTAGATGTCTATGGACCACAGCATCCCCTCACCATTAGGTGGACTGTGTGCTCGTTTGTAACTCTACAAAAAAAACATTTTGCTTTTTAGATTTCTATTAATGTCACATGACAGTATACACAATAAGCCTAATTTTCTTGGGATGTTGATTAAGCGGGTAAACACCCATGAGTCTCGCTCCTCAGTTATATTGTTCGCGGATACACAGCTTCGCTCACCATATTTTTCTTTTATCGCTGAACACGCGACAAAACATTCATTACATATAACAATTTTATTGATATCGTTGGTGATCGAAATCGGGACGTTTGCATATGAAAAAGTTCTGTACATGGTAGAGCCATCCTGCAGCTATATATTAGTAGTGTAGTTGTAGCACGAATGGGTAGTAGCTTAATGCTGCTGTGTTTCGTATGGTGTGTGTAGAGAACCAGATACCCTTTTTACTGGAAATGAAACATTCCATCTTAGTCCTGACAGGTGACAACGCATCTGCATTCTAATTCGCAAACGAGGATAGATGTAGATGTCTGTGGGCCACAGCAACTCCTTACCTTCAGGTGGACTGTGTGCTCGTTTGTCACCCTATCCTATAAAAAAACTTTTAAAAAAGGAACCGGATTTTAAAAACAAAACTAAATAATATCCACATAGCTCCTGAAGTCGATGCTTAGGAATTGTGTATCAAAGAATTAAAGTCTATGGAATATTACAAGTTCTAGGTAACAAGTGGACCGCCGTATAAATAGTTACATTAAAACCTTCTTTTTCTACTTTTCCATCCTTAGAGTTGGAGGTTAAATTTATTTGGCATTAGTATAAACCTATTAAATAAAAAACGAATCTATTAAATCTGTGTAGCTCTTTGCGAGAAAAATGGGAACGTAAGAAAACGCGCTGAAAAGAGAGCTTTGTCGTTTTTGAACTCGGTTAAAAATACATACCAAAAGAAACAAAACAAAGCATAGTAAATTCGGAAAAAGTAATGCCTTTAGGCGTTTTGAAAATTATAAAATCAGAAAAAATATAGCGTTATAAATATTAAGTATTAATGTTTACATATCGCACGCGAGATTCACAATGATGATAAAATGTAAATAAGTGCTATGAAAAAGATTGGATAGGTGCGTTTTCTGTCTCTAATCAAGGGATAAAATAAATTATTAAATCCATCTAAATTGTTAAAACATGTTTTTTAGTTATTATTCACCCTGAGCATCTTCCACATAACCGTGATGTTTACAAGTGGACATATTTACATAGTTACTAGTCACGAGCTCACAGGTCTCTGTAAGAGGACACTTGTGACAAGCAGTTGGTGTGTAAGAATAAATTAAAATATACTTACACACCCACTGCTAAATGCTAATGCAAGGAAGCTTATTGTTCACTGCTGCATAATATGATTCCTTAGACTGTTTTAGAAACTACATTTACGGATTTTATCGCGTTTAGCTTACCTAATTTTAGTTTCGCGAGCTTTACAGCGTCCATGTTCACGGGCAAACTAAGATAATTGACGTCCCGATGTCAAAGTTATCCTGTAGTACCTACAGCTTTTAATTACTACTATTGGTCCGATCTACGCCGAATAAGCTTACTGTGTCCTTAGGTTTTGCAGTAGTATACTTGGGTTTAGTTTTAATTTTATTAATTACAGGATACCAAGGAGTAGGTAGTAGGTACTCGGCTGAGTAATACCACCTGCTCTATTGAAATTAGAGGCATCCTTATCTATTTTAATTAAGGTGTGTTTTTTTTTTATTTCGATTGCCGCACGTATCATCCTTGCCTACCAAAGACGAATCAATGTTCTTTCGCGAGGATTTATGGTCTATCAAATCTGTTGCAATGGCGGTTGCCATCTAGGATATATATCTATATAATATTTATCACTCTGCCCAAAAAATTACAGACTTTATGCATAAGGCCCGATCAATCTAATTATTATCATATTGCCTAGTCATATTGGCCATTATTCCTATTATCCGGGCATTATGTGCAATGCCCAATTAATTAGTTTGTCCACAATATATATTTTATAAAATTAAATTGACCCATCAAGATAAAGAATGTCAATATAAAAATCGAATTATTTTTTTAAAAGATGTCATTAAAAAGCCGACTAGTGTGAATAGGACTCGTGCCGAGAGATTTTCGTAAAAACTTCATTATAAAATAAAAAATAACGTTTTAAATTATAAATGAAGATAGTTCATCTATCCCAGGAATTATAGGTAAGGAGGTCACCGAATACTGTTCAACGAAAATTTAAGTCGGATTGGAGAACAAACTTTACTTTGCAGTGGAAAATATTTTCCAGTACTTCTGTTTACATATCGGCCGATGATTCAAATGTGATATTGCTACATATTAACGTTTTTTGGATTTTCCCCATATTTGTGATATGAGACCTTCATCCATTACAGTCTACAAAAATTTATTAAGATAGGCTTCCCTCATAGATTGTCTCCTAGGGGGGATGTTACCATAGTAGCTACGCCTGGCAAGCGGGTTAGCAACCGCAATTTTCTAATATTTTGAGCTAATTAATAATTAAGTAAATAACTAAGCCTAGCTGTTCCCCGCGACGTCGCCCGTGTGTAATTTAGGGTTTTAATTATATTGCTCAGAACCCTAATTCTTTTTCTCAAATATAAGTAGCCTAAGTTACTCCTTAGAACATTAGCTATCTGCCAGTGAAAGTCCCGTCGAAATGGTTCCAGTCGTTTCGGAGATTAGCTGGAACAAACAGCCAGACAGACAGACAGACCGACAGACAGACAGACAAAAATTTTAAAACTGTGTTTTTGTCATAAGTACCTGAAATACATTCATATGCATATAGTAAAAAGCTGTTATTTTAACATTACAAACAGACACTTCAATTTTATTTATATATTATTATTATTAAAATTATAATTATATTTTGTAATTTTAAATCAAAATAAAGCTGCACACAATCAAAAGTTTAAGATGCGCGACAAAATCTTGTGCAATTCATATAATATTCCTTTTTCCTCGTCAGTTCCCCGCATCGTATGAATGGAAAATTCCACTGAAGTTTCATTTAATCTTAAATTGATGTTAAATGCTGCGCAAGCACTTCTTTTATATATTTATTTAAATAAAGGTACACTACTACTGAAATTAATTTTCATACCTGCAATGTTGCAGCTATATTACTGGTATAGTTGTAGCACGAATGGGTCGGCTCACACCGGGGAAGGTGATTTTTTGAAGTTGGTCAGTTTGTTTGTCACTTGAGTATTTAAAAAATATGATCATTATCATCATCATCATCATATGTTGATATATTTATATTATGGTAGCAGCACGAATGGGTCGGTTCTACTGGAGTATGATCACGCTCTCACAGAATACCAGCGTAAAATAACAGCTTAACGCTGCTATGTTTCGTATGGTGAGTATAGAGTACTAGAGACGAGGCTTTCCTTATCTATCTTAGTCCTCAGGGGTAACAAAGCATCTGCATTTTGATTTGTAACCGGAGATAGATGTAGATGTCTATGTGCCACATCATCTACTTACCATCAGTTTGTTAACAAGTACACGCTCTTAAACTTTATATTATTATATATCATTACCTAAATACAAATACATTTGATAAGAAAAAATAAAAATCACAGGTTTTATCAGTTAAAAAATTTAATTTAAAAATAGTAAAAAAACTGAGTTCCGTGCAGGACGTCCACTGGAGCAATACGGCAGACTGACTACGTGGTAGAGCCACGTTCCAGCTATATTGTGGTTGTATCACGAATGGGTCAACTCGACCGGTGAAGGGCCACGCTCTCACTGAATACCAGCGTAAAATAGCAGCTCAATGCTGCTGTGTATGGTGAGTGTAGACAACCGGAGACCCTCTTTACTAGTAGCGAGGCATTTCATGTCAGTCCTATGGGGTGACAACACATCTGCATTTTGATTATTAAAAGAAGGTAAATGTTGATATCTAGTGGCCACAGCATTCACTTCCACACCACAGATGATGAAATTAATTGTTCCATTTCCTGTTGCACCACATCAGTTACAGAGTCAGCAACAGCGTTGGGATCATCCGGCGAGAAGCAAACCTGCCCCCATAGGTAGGATGCAAAGAAAGACCACATTCCGTCCCAATCCACCGACCTGTAATGCCAAACATGGCGGCAACCTGCAGAACGCAACCGCGAGGGGAGCATGAGTGGCACCACATTCCGGATCAGACAATGGTCCGAAGAGCTGAGAGGGGCATCGACGGAAACCTGATATCCGTCCGGATGAGAGTTCAGCAGAAAGTCCAACAGGGAAGGTGTATGATCCTCCACATCTGGAATCCGCGTAGGCGAAGTAACTAGTTGTGTCAGACCATATGCCAAAGCAAAGTCCTAAACAGATCTCCCCGCATGGTCGATTAAACGTGATCCGAGCCATTCGGCATGGTGGGCGTTAAAATCGCCAAGGATCACGATCTCTGCGGATGGGACCTGTTGTAGCAAGGAATCTGTAGCCATTTGGACGTAGTCGATTAGTCGGTCTGTTTCGGCATTACCGCTATGGGACCTATAGAGGCACCCGTAGACGCGCGGATGGTCGTCGCTGTCTACGCTTAGCCAAAGGATGGACAGGTACGAACCTTCAAGACTGCCGAGGCGTCGAGAACAGATGTCCTCTCTAACATACACGCAAACTCCAGCCCGAGGCACAAAGGAGTGCTCCAATTTGTACCCCGGGCAGGAGAGATACGAAATATCATCCGGAGAGGAAACCTGCGTCTTAGTCAGAAAGAGCAAGGCCGGCTTCGCCGTCTCGAGATGGTAGTGGACTATACATAATGTATGAAGTTAAAAAAATTAATAAAAAAGATGCGGGAAGTCTGTTTCCGCCGATCAGCATGCCAGGTTTGGTGATAAAGGCAAATTGATATTACAATTTATATTCAGCTATGTAATAGGTATTTATAAAAGAATTATCAAAAAAGAGTGTATCGTATGTACATTTAACACTGTATACGACATATTAGTTTAAACACTACACTGTAAAGTTCCACTGTAAAGGAAAAGTGCGTTATTTTTCTCTACGTAGACATACCACAGCTGTCGGTAAAAAATTGAACATATTATACTAATTATTGAGCAATAGTAAATATTTTATTTTTGTATAGCATTAACTAATATAAGACAAAAATAAATAATGATGACCGTTCTATTAAAACTATGTTGTAATTATATTTTCTAATAAGGGATATATTTCTGTATTTTTTGAGAACAAAATATCACGCCGTAGAAATAGTAAAAAATTGAAAATAGTGCTACCATTTTATAAGTCTTTTTATAGAATAAAGGTGAAAAACGAGCACACAGCCCACCTGATGTTAAGTGCATGCTATGCATGCATGCCTATGATCATCTACATCTATTTGCCATTAAGAATAAAAATTCAGACGAGTGAAAAGCGTCTCCGGTTCTCTACACTCACCATACAAAAAAGCAGCATAAAGCCGCTACTTCATGCTCGTATTTTGTGAGAGCGTGATTCTTCCCAGTACAAACCAACACATTTATACTACAATCATATTATAGCTGCAGCGTGGCTCTACCGCCTATGTTTATTCTTAGCTAGTGTTTGAGAACAATCCCACCTGGTGGTGAGTGTTGATATAGCCTAAGGTAGTATAGTAAGTTAATAAAAGCTTATTCACTCTTGCTTTAAAAGCTCACCCGTTTTTAACGGACGGTAAGTCAAACGCTGGCAAACTATTCACCTCCTTAACTACTTTGATGTTAATTTATCCGAGGATGTCAGGGTGGATGATTTGTTTATTATCATACCTAACTCTTCATTTCATTCATCCATCTCAGCATATTAAACTCTGATGTCTCATAACGAGAATATTTTCCAGAGTTACTATGCTTGGCAGTCGTATTGGCATCCACAGATGTTTATGTTGAAGTTGATAGTAAGGAGACGCCTCTCTTGCTTTGCTTCCATTTGTTACGTCTTACGACAACCACGGGACGATATGGAGTAGTGGATATTCTTACATTTAGTCAATGTTGTGGTAGTAGTGTTAGAGAATTCATTACCGGATAAAATAATGAGATTCATTTATCAATATAATTTTAGTTTAATTTAGAAAAAATCAATGAACCTCAATATAAACGACGTTCTCAAGTTGATACTGAAATAACTTGCGTATGATTACGAGTATAATTGAAGCTCCGTTTTGTGTATTTTTTTTATATGATAAGGGTTACAAATGAGCACACAGTCCACCTGATGGTAAGTGGTTGCTGCGGCCCATAGACATCTCCATCTATCCTCTATTACAAATCAAAATGTAGATGCGCCGTCACCCGTGAGGACCAAGATGGAATGCTTCATTTTCAATAAAAAGGGCCTCCGGCCACCTGCACTCACCAAGCGAAACGCAGAGGTAAACCTCTACTTCACGCTGGTTTTTTGTGAGGTCGTGGTACCACCCCGGTTCAAGCCGGCCCATCCGTGCGACAGCAAAAGCTGCCGCGTGGCTCTACCACTGTTAAAATATAGTATAACATATACGTTTCATTTTATGCTAGAAGTTGTAGACTGTCGCGCAAGGAAAAATAGTATAGCCAGCGTTTCGACTTTTACTGTATTATCATGTAATAGTCGCAAGTATTTCATAAGAATACCCTCATTGTAACTTGACTCGAGAACATAATTGCGCTGCACCAGTACAATGAGCGCGGATTCCGGAAATTGTCTTATTGTGGTACTATTGGGTGTTGGACATTACTGTAAGTATCGTATGAATTTCACATAGCAAATGGGGATACGCAAATAATCAGAAAGTGCATAAATTTATTTTAAAAAAAGACGCAACAAATGTATACAAACATATGAAACTAGAACCTATAAGTTACCTTTAGGAGTACCAACTGTGCACTCACCAACCTGCCTGCTTAGCATTATAAATATGAACAACTGTTTGAATAGAATAGAATATGTCTTTTTCAATAGAGATCACAAGTAATTTTCAATATTAGAAGTAATTTTTAAACTTTTACCACTGGTTTGGAAGAACTTTCTTAAGATGAATCAGCAAGAAAGCCAGCGGGATTTTTCTTTTAAAAGTAATATTACACAATGAAACTCGCTTAAGTAATGCACTATTTCTAAAAAAAACTATATCTTACAATATTTAAGACAATACAAAAGACTGAAGATTAAAAAATGCAACAACTGTTCTATTCTAATAAATAATTTTAGTCTTACTTTTCCCAAAGTAAATTCGGGTGGTAACGTTTAATTATACTCATACTTCAGCAAGTTTTAAACTTTATTAATAAAGAAGTTTAATACTACGCTTAATCTTTCAAAAGCAAAATTAAGTGAAGCCTTTATTTACTGCAAACATATTACAATTCAGTCTTTTACATTATTTTTTTAGTATAACATTTTTGTCAGTGTCCTGTGGTGTAAAAAAGGTTGCTGGTGAAACAAACCAACATCTCATGTCGTAAGAAGGCAGTTATGCAAATATCTCGTTAATCTTGTATTTGATCTGTGGATTTCATTATAATTTTTATCTGTTTGATATGTTTTATATTAATTCAGCGTAAATAAGGGTGGTTTGTTCTTGCGTACACTATCATAACAATAGCAGGTCGTTAAAATATCGATATATTTTTTGTTTGCATACTACCTCAAATTACCTCAAACTTGCTTATTAATAATGAACATTAAATTAAAAAGGTGTCGACACAAACCCTTGCCCAAACAAGTACGCAACACTTGAACCTCTACTGAACTTGCTACTATTCAAAAGTTACATTCAAATGTTGATCTTGTATAAATGTAATATTATATTCAAAAGCTTTTTTTAGAAATATCTCATTCAGTCGAAAGCCAAGTCCATAAGGCCGTGAACATAAACTTCTTACAAACCGCACGTCACTTGACAAGTAACTAGCGTATAATTTGTACACTGTGTGGTCACGTAGAATGACTTAATCACAAAATTTTAATAAATTGAAACAGTTAATGGGGTGTGAAAAACGAAAGTTCCACGAGGTACTTGTTTGAAAAGTAAATGAGTAAGGGACTTAGCATGGTAACAGACTGTGAGCTAATTCTTCTTATTGTTCACTGTCTGTCACTTTCTTCCCCATCGGTTCATCACTTCAGCTTAATAATCCGTTGTGCTACGTCGGTTACTCTGATTCTACTGCGGATATCCTCATTTTTAAGTAAATCACGCTGTTTATGATGTAGGCCCCTGGTGTCGTCTGGGAGAAAAATATACTAAAACAATTTGGTGAGCGCGTGTACATCCGCGGTGAGGGATGCATAGGTGTCACCTCGTATGATGTTCTAGTGCAACTAAACTCTAAGCGCGGGAGCATGTACTCAGCGGTGCAACACCGATGCTGCAAATATACTTTCACCCTACTATAAAAATCGCGGCAAGTGCCACCGTCCCCGTATGCACGCGTACTTATTTGTTATAGAAAAACAACAAGTACATAAGGGACACATTAAATTCTTTGTTGATTAATACTACTTATATTTCAGGTGTTCGAGAAGCAAAGTGAGCATAATCAACACACGCAGAGAAACCTCGAGCATAGCATAGTCATCTCCAGTAATGGGGCAAATCCCTGCACAAATGTAAATTAAATTCTTTGACTATTACCAAAAATGAAATATTTGTGTTTTATATTCAACAGTTGTATATTTTTGTCACAATTTTGATGATGATGATGATGGTGATGATACTAAGATTTTAACTGACGAGGAAGATATTACCATCTTTTTGTAAAACAATGAATGCACAGCTATAAAAAGGGGGTTTTCTGATGCTGTAAAATTTATGTTAAACAAATAAAATGTTTGGATACGTAAATAATAATTTATAGCTTGTCTGGCTGCTAAAAGATTAAACCTTTTTAATATTTTTAATAAATTTTAGTACAGTATGACCGTAAATCGTGACGAGAATAATTTAGGGAACGCTTCGGTGGTTAGGTCATGTAGACAGAAAGAGTAAGAGAATAGAGACAAAGCAGATTAATGTCGCAGTAGTGAATGGTAGAATCGGCAAGGGACGTTCTATACAGAAGTTTATCAAAAATTTAGAAATATATTGTAAATGGACCAAATTAATAGTATCCTTAATCGCCGACCATGCATGTGTAGGTAAATGGATATAAATGAGGAGCGAGAGGTTTATCAGCATCTAGTCCGTAGTCTCTGCTTACACCCTGGGTGACGGGCGTGAATGTTTATGTTATAAATATGTTTGTACATCAAGGAACAGCTATGGATTTAAATGTTCCTCACTTTGTGACTTATTTCTATAACTAGCGCCAACAACTTTGATTAAAATTAGAACTTTTATATTATGAGTTTAAAAAAAAACGTATTGTAACAAAACGAATTAACAGATTTTCAAATTTCAATTTAGATTTTTTTAGCTGGAATATAAGTCTTAATATCCTTATTCGTACTCTGAATTATTCGAATTATTTGAATTGACGTCGCTGGACAACCGGAGAAATGTTAGTGTCCAATGTTCTATATTAAAACGTATTTAGAGGGACGCGGAATATACCTCAAATCCGATCAAAAAATCTAGTATACCCATTCCGTAGGACACTACTAGGATCGAATCCCCCAATTGAAGAGGAAGTGCACGAGCATGCAGCTGTCCTGATGGTAAATGACTATATCCTGCGATGGACTTTTACAAACTGATGAAGAAACCTAGAAGGTCAAGTTTACCTAGCACTTTATAATTGTGTTAAAAACGTCCTTGCCTTATATTACACTAAAAAATCATGCTTCGAAAGGTAATTAGTATCAGTTAGGTGACTGCTACGCGGGAGATGATTGATGTTCACAGAGCTAATGTACGAGTATAGGACTTTAGAACTAATTTGCAGCAAATATATTTTGGGATTGTGTGACAACAGAGATATTGTAGAAAAGCGCAGAGAAAAAACAATTTAAAACAGTAAGTATATTTGTTCTTCTTTCTTAAAAATAAGTAAACTACTGGCATATAATAGAATAGAACAGAACAGAATAGAAATGGAATAGAATAGAACAAATTTTAATAGTTATAGATAACAAGTAATTCTTATTAAAAGTATATATTTTTTATTTTAACCAGCGCCGTGTAGTGGCGTGTAGTGGCGGTTAAGAATATCCACTACCCCATATCTTCCCGTGGGTGTTGTAAGGCGACAGTGGAAATCAGTCAGGAGATCGGCAGCAACATCTTCCTGATAACAGCAATAACACAATAAAAAACTGCGGTTGCCAACCCGCTCGCCAAGCGTGGCAACTATGGCAATATACCCCCCAAATGGATAAAGTTACTAAGAGACGGCCCTCAGTCCCCGGCTGCCCCGTTATCCCTGGCTACGGTGGCGACCATGTTAACAGCGGGGCAGGGGGTGCTAAGAATCCCCGGTGGAGTTTCTGTTGCCACCTACTACTCGACCTGGCAACTAATAACACATGCACCCTGAGGACTGACGAGAAGATCCTAGAGCTGGAAGAAGAGATAGACAAGTTACGCTGGAATATTATAGGACTATCCGAGGTCCGAAGAGAGAGGGATGTCACGGTAATCCTCGAATACGGCAACTTGTTCTATCACCAGGAGGGTGAAATATGTCCTAAGGAGTTGTCAGATTTATCGTCCACAAGTCTCTCGTTAACAACGTTGTAAAGATTGGGAGTGTGTCGACGAGGGTTTTATACCTTATACTCAGAATCACCAAACGGTATTCGCTGAAGGTCATACAGGTTTACGCACCAATCTCGGCACACCCCGATGAGGAGGTGGAGGAAATGTATGAGGATATCTCAAGAGCCATGCATTCCTCCAAACACACTATATGGTATTAATGAGAGACTTCAACGCAAAACTAGGCACAATAGAGAACGGTAAGCTGAAAGTGGGGATATTCGAAATAGGGCAACGGACCTCTAGAGGCCAGCAGCTGGCTGACTTAATGGAAAAAGAGAGACTCTTTATGATAAACTCTTTCTTCCAGAAGCGGCCCCACAGGAAGTGGACTTGGTCGAGCCCCGACGGTTCGACAAAAAATGAAATTGACTTCATTGTGACGACCAGACGACAACTGTCCAGTGATGACTCCGTGATCGCGAGGGTGAAAACTGGTAGCGATCACCGAATGGTTAGAGGCACACGGAACCTAAACGTTAACTTGGAGAGGTCTCGTCTAATGAAGTGAAAGCTCCGTCTCCCTCGTGCTCTATTCTAAAGTCCCGATACCTTTCAGCCCGAGTTACAAAACCGTTTTCAGTGAAAGACTGCAATAAATTGGACGATATGAATGAAAAGCTTGTGGAAACTGTCCATGCGGTCGGAGCTAAGTATTGCCATACCCGCCGCAGAAGAACACAAAAACTCTCCGATCACACTCTTAATCTCATGGCTGTTAGATGGGAGATGAAGATACATTCTTCAATAGATTTGACAGCATACAGGCAACTGAACAGAAAGATCTGTAAATGCATGCGGCGGGAATTACGCAACTTCAATACAGCTTGTGTTGAAGAAGCGATCGAGCGGAACCAGGGCTCCAAAGTCATTGCTAGAGTTCTGTCTGCCGGAAAGAGCCAACTGTCGAAGCTGAAGACCGAGTGTGGCGGCGTCGTATCAGAGACACCTGAGATTCTGAGTGAGATTGAGAGGTTCTATGGACAGCTGTACACATCATCTTTGGAGCCACACGCAAGTGTGAGTAACGATCCAAGAGCGAGTCTTATCCGCCACTATTCCGAAGATATCCCGGACGTCAGTCTGAGCGAGATAAGAGTGGCTCTCCAGCATCTTAAAATCGGCAAGGCCCCAGACGAGGATAGAATTGCAGCGGAGCTTCTAAAAGCAGGTGGAAAACCGGTACTGAAAGTCCTTAAGACGCTCTTTACTTCCGCCTTCCATGGTGGCATTATATCGGAGGCGTGGAGCAGAAGTGCGATGATCTTTTTCTTCAAGAAAGGTGAAAATGCTCCCTTGAAGAACTACAGACCGATTTCTCTTCTGAGCCGCGTCTACGTGCTGTTTTTTAAAGTCATAACGAATCGTCTCGCACACAGACTTGGCGACTTCCAGCCTTCAAAACAAGCCGGTTTCCAAAAAGGCTTTAGCATCATAGACCACATACATGCTGCAGTCCCTTCAGCGGTGCCAAGTTGACTGTCGGTATATCGAAGTGTTGAAGTGCTTGTACAGTAGTTCTAAGATGGCTATCCGAGTACAGAACCAGAGTACGAAACCTATCTAATTGCAGAGAGGTGAAAGACAAGGTGACGTTATATCCCCGAAACTTTTCACCGCTGCATTGGAAGACGTTCTCAAGCTTCTGGACTGCAAAGGATACGGTATTAACATCAATGGCGAGTACATCACTCACCTTCGATTTGCCGACGATATAATTTTTATGGCAAAATCGCTGGAGGACCTAAGCACTATGCTCAATGACCTCAATAGTGTCTCCCAACGGATAAGTCTTAAGATGAACATGGACAAAACAAAGATCATGTTTAATGTTCATGTCACACTTATGCCGGTGTTGTTGGGAGCACTAAGCTCGAAGTTGTTCACGAGTATGTTTACCCGGGATAAATAGTCCAACTAGGTAAGTCCAACTTTGACCGAGAGGTCAATCGACGGATTCAACTCGGCTGGGCAGCGTTCGGGAAGCTACGACACATCTTCTCGTCAGACATACCTCAAAACCTTAAAACGAAATTGTACAACCAGTGCGTGTTGCCAGTGACGACTTACGGATCTGAGACGTGGTCCTTAACTGCTGGCCATATGAAGAAGCTCAAGGTCGCTCAGCGAGCTATGGAAAGGGTTATGCTCGGAGTTTGTCTGCGTGATAAACTTAGGAATGATACATTTCAGGATGCCAAACTAGTCTGAGTACGCCCCGTCGAGCCTGACAAAAGCACTCCCTCCCTATACAGAGACTTCAATGCCTGTATCAACCCAGCGCTCAACCCAAATAAGTTCAGTGTTTGCCATAACACATCCCTGTCGTCTCTTTCATAACCCTTTTCCAGGTCCACGAACACACAAAAAACTTTTTGGTTTTTGGCCAAAAACTTCTCCGCGACCATGCGCATGGAAAAGAGCTGATCCGTACATCCCATTCCATTTCTAAATCCCGCTTGCACATTCCAAATTTCTGCATCAGTTTCTTTCATAACTTTTCAATTAGTACCTTAGCATACAATTTTCCCACAATGCTAAGAAGGCTTATAACACGGTAGTTTTTACAGCCCTACTGTGATCCTTTTCTTTTGTATATTGGGACTATCACGGCTTTGCACCAGCCTCCCGGTACCCGCTTAAGTTTCCAAAATAAATTAAAAAAGGTGTACTGAAGATATGCCACCACTCCTTCATCAACCCTTAGTATTTCGGGAGATACTCTATCATATCCGTATATAAATAATTATTTAATATATAATTTACTTTCTTAATAAGACTGCTTTTTATTTGAACTTTAAATTACCATTACTGTTAAATCCCATTATATTTCGATAGCGATCATCGCAGGGACATTTGTCATAGTGGCCACGCTTGGCAGATAGATTGGCAATTGCAGTATTTTTATTATCAAGTTGTTATAAGGACGACGTTACTGATCTCCTGGTTCGTTAACCTCTGTCGCCTCTTACGACACCCACGGGACGATATGGGATACTTTAATATCGCAAGCAATTCATTTATCTTGGAACAGGTGTGCATCGAGCTGATTTAGTTATAGTTATGATGTAGCTTTTAGAGATTATATAACTGGACTAATCACTGCACAAATAACCGGAGATCCATTAACTTGGAGGAGACATTAATATATCTAAGTCCTCAGAGGTTGCAATGCATCTACATTATTTGTTCTTAATGAAAAGTGGATGAATGTCGATGCTATTACAAGGAGGAGATTTCATAATAGATTTGATTGCACCTCATCTTATTACAATTTTTAATACTTGTATTGAATCTGGTGTATTTTCTGTTTTAATGAAATATAATAAAGTAACACCTTTATATAAATCTGGTAGTATATTGGACCCTACTAATTTTAAACCTCTTTATGTTCTTCTAACTCCCAGTAAAAATTTTGAAAAGATAATTTCAGATTTTTTATTATATACCGTATTAAAAACTATAATAGAAGAAAGAAACTAAAACTAATAACTTAAATATCAGACAGTAGAACTCCCCGTGTTATCATGCAAAGAACGTTGGCTGCGTTTCCCCACTGAATGCTTGCCTTTGAGCGACAAAAAAACCAGCCCTCTTATCACCAGCAGCAACGACCCCGTCACGGATAGAGTTCCTTTAGGATTTTCACCGCACGTGGACCCCACGGACTGATAGTCTCTACAGCAAAGGGCAAAAATATGTATTCATCTCTTAGAGACTCACATTTGCGCCACTTACTCTGTTCCGCTGCCTCTGATGCCGCCCTTGCTATAAACAAGGTACTCCTGACATGAGAGGCCGCAAAAGTGTCTACCTCTCTCCCAAGGGACTAATGTCATGCCGTCGGATCTCTTGCCTAAATATTCTAAAAGGCTCTTATACCGAGGTAACATTTAAAAAATAAGAACCCTTTATATTTTAGATCAATTATTTATTTATTTTAATAAATATAAATCATAAGAATAAAGATGTTAATACTTTAAATACTAGGAACAAACATCAGCTTGTAATACCCGCAACTGGACTCCACAGAATTAGTAATTCATTTATGGGGCAATGTATATGCTTTTACAACAAAATCCCAGAACATGTTCAGTTTCTCAATAAACAAGTTTAAAAGTTATCAAAGAAAAACTGTACAAAAAGGGATATTATAAGATCAAGGAATACATGAATGAAAATAACCCCGGGGAATGAGGTGATTGCCACCATGCCGGTAGAATCACTAATTTTTTTTTAATTTGTACAATGTTATTGTAAAGTGAAATATGTTTAAAAAAAGTACCGCTGTGTTTCTTGCTAATTGTTCTCAGGACAGAGGTATTATCCAAACCAGCGGTCAATAAAAATGACTTTCAATAATTATTATGTAATAAAAAATAGAACTGAATAAAAATTATTCTTTTCTATTCTAGGTATCTATGGGGGCTTCTTCATTGTCGCCTTCATTCTATAAAAATCAGTCATCATTTACGTACCTTATGTCGTGTTTGTGCTTTTAGCCTGCTGGCTATTGCAACTTCATGGGATTCATGGCTATATAAATTAAAAAATGATACCAGACGTGTTATCCATCCTGTCCGTCTGTCTTAGCCGACGGTTCCGTGGCGCAATTGTTTAGTATTGGATTGCAGAGTTGAAGGCCGCAGGTTCAAACCCCACACGGAACAAATATTTGTTTGGCCTACAAATAGAATTGTTCCGCGTCTGGATGTTTGTCCTTGTTAATTTATGTTTGAAAACTGCTTGCACGATACAAGAGAAAATAATAGTATGGGAATAACGTATTGACTGAAAACTAAAAAGTTCAAAAGTTTTTGCAAATTTCTGTTCGATTATAGGACAGCGTTCCGCGCGTAAGGAATCGGTGTGTGCTGAACGGACAGAGGAATTCAGTTTCACGGTAATAACATATTGCTTGGTAAAGCAGTTCTTGTCTCACGAAGAGCGCACATGGTGCGCGGTACAATAACGAATGTTCTCTTTGTCTGCATTTACAATTGTAGTAAGAAAATAGTAGAACTACGCTCATGAAAATAGGTTGTATTATTGATATATGCAAAAAATACGAAGATTTACACAGGGCAATTAACACATGCTATATTTTACACACGTGTTAGGTTCACTATCCATGATTGTAAATGGGCTTAATGTGACCCAGAGATAGCTTTATCAATTCTCGTTTAAAATTATATATATATATATATATATATATATATATATATATATATATATATATATATATATATATATGTTACAGTAAAAACTTATAACTGGTCAAAACCACTTTTGACTGCAAACATTAGGCAAAAATAATTGTGACCCTTAATAAAAAACAATTCGACTCACCTGCCACCCCAGTCGCACTTTAAACTACTGTCACTGATATTGCGAGTTTAGACCGGTAGTCTGAATTTGAAATCAGGTAAAAGGACTTTTGAATGCTTTAATCAGTTAAAAGTGGTATTATCCAGCGTCCTTAGTCAAAACTACTTTAGGAGCTGACTCCTTATGGGTCCTTATGGGTGACCATAATGAAAGATTGCACAACTTTTATGACATATTAATTATAGAGGAGCGTGTAATACAGTTGGTGGGCAACTAGCTACTGACTACTATTCTTAGTACTTAGAAGAGAGGTACAACATTACTAAGTATACATATATATAGTAGATAGGTACAACATTACCAATTATACATGTGTGTGTGCGCAGCACACCTACACTACTTTTGCCTAATTTTTTAAAGTCAAAAGTGGTTTCCACCGGTTATGAGTTTAGACAGTAACATATACACACGTTATAGATATTATAAAATATGTGATTCATAACGTTATTTGGTTTAATGAAAAAATTGCAGATTGGAATTTCGCATAGTGAGAAAAGCGTTATTCACTTTATTTTATAGGATAGGGTGACAAACGAGCACACAGTCCACCTGATGGTAAGTGGTTGCTGTGGCCCATAGACATCTTCATTTATCCTCGTTTGCGAATCAAAATGCAGATGCGTTGTCACCCGTGAGGACTAAGATGGAATGCCTCTTTCCAGTAAAAAAAGGGTCTACGGTTCTCTACACTCACCATACGAAACATAGCAGTGTTAAGCTGCTATTTGACGCTGGTATTCTGTGAGAGCGTGGTCCTTACCCGGTCGAACCGACCCATTCGTGCTACAACTATTCTACGAATATAGCTGCAGCAATCACTTTTTTAAAAACCCAATCACTTTTTTATTTCCTAAAATGTCTGCGTCGCTTCTCTCTTAAACTTATCATTTGCTGTTTGTTTTTCTTTACAAAGTTAGGTACTTAATTTAATTCACACTTGAATACCTCTCAGACATGGTGGAATTCAACCGTTCTCACAGATAACAAACTATGCGGTCACTTAGTGTTTACCTTACAGGGACGTATTTTAGTTTTGTGTTTGCAAAGCTAATGCAAGTAAAGTAAGTATTGAATTAGTAAATCTTATCTATGAGTATCGAAGAAAGAAAAAATATTATAAATATACTAGCAACCTGCCTCGGCTTCCCTGGGGGTGATCTTTCAATGAGGCGTCATATAGATTTTCCAAAATAATCTTCAATTACTATTTTATTTTATAAATTTTTCCATTTCACATTATAAAATCTCCAAGTTTTTCGTATAATATATATGACTGTCACTCCTGGCACTGCTGTCTATCCGTTTACAAAGTCTCATCACAATCGGTTTGGCCATTCCAAAGATTAGCCCAAACCGACAGACAGGCAGACAAACATTTTACAAATGGTTATTCACGTCTTAATGATATACGAATAACCCCTGAGTTCGATAAATGCCAATTATTTTAATATTGAATAAAAATACTCAATTTTAGTTTTATGTATAGATTATGTTATTGATGCAATTCTTGTATACAGCAAATAGAATAATTTCTATGTGTAATCCGCATTATCCTAACTTGCGTTTGGAAGTAGACAAATCACGGGAAAAATAACGATGTTTACACTTCTGGCCCTTAAACGAATGTTGTGATGGAAATATATTGATTTTTATTTTATTTTTTTTATTTCTGGAGGCAGCACTTTAGAACTTGATGACGCCGAATCATTGCTTAAACAAAATGTAAAGGCTTGTTCAAATACTTTTAAATTCCATAGAGTACTGCCAAAAGATATCGTTAAATATTTTAAAACTATTGATGTTAAGAAAACGGCAGATTTATGGGGGATTTCCGTTAAAGTTATTTTATCTATAATAGATATAATAGCACCTTATCTAGCCACTATATTTAATACAAGCGTCGAATCTGGTGTGTTTCCTGATTTAATGAAACTTAGTAAAGTCATACCTTTATATAAATCTGGTAGTACATTAGACCCCGCCAATTTTAGACCAATTTCTGTACTACCAACATTTAGTAAAATTTTTGAAAAAATAATTTTAGATCAAATGTTAAGTTTCTTTAATATTAATAAATTGCTACATAGAAATCAATTCGGTTTTACAAGGGGTCGCTCAACAACTGACGCTGGAGTTGAGCTTATTAAACATATTTTTTGTGCATGGGAGAATTCAGAGGATGCTTTGGGTATATTTTGTGACCTTTCCAAGGCCTTCGACTGCGTTCACCATGAGACATTAATCAGGAAGCTACAGTACTATGGTGTCAAGAACACAGCGCTTAAACTTATAATTTCATATTTAAGTAATAGAATGCAGAAAGTTATTATTAATGGTAAAAGTTCTTCCGGGTCACCTGTACTAATGGGTGTCCCTCAGGGCTCAATTCTCGGCCCATTCCTCTTTCTAGTGTATATTAATGACTTACCTTCTATTGTAGAGGATAATCATGATATAGTATTATTTGCTGATGATACTTCTTTGATTTTTAAACTTAAACGTAAATCATTTAAATGTGACGAAGTGAATAATGCTATATCAAAATTAGTGCATTGGTTTAACGTTAATAATTTACATTTAAACGGAAATAAAACTAAATGTATTAAATTTACAACAACGAATGTTAGAAATCTGAGTACCAATGTGTTTTTAAATGGGGAAGAACTGAGCCCTGTTGAATCCACTGTTTTTCTTGGCATCACTCTCGACGCAAAGCTTCAGTGGGGCCCCCATATATCCAAACTAGCAAGCAGACTAAGTTCTGCAGCCTATGCTGTAAAAAAGATTAGAGGTCTCACTAGTGTCGAGACAGCTAGATTAGTTTATTTCAGTTATTTCCATAGCATAATGTCTTATGGGATTTTGCTATGGGGACATGCGGCTGATTCAGAAACTATTTTTGTTTTACAGAAGAGGGCCATTTGAGCTATTTACAACCTAAAACTGAGAGAGTCTCTTAGAGATAAATTTAAAGAAATAAATATATTAACTTTGGCCTCTCAGTATATTTACGAAAATTTAATGTATGTTCACAAAAACAAAGGTAGTTTTAGTAAAAAAAGTGATGTGCATTCTGTAAACACTAGGAACAAACACAAGCTAGTGATACCAGTTTCTCGACTCCACAGAGTCAGTAATTCATTCTTGGGGCAATGTATACGCTATTACAACAAGGTCCCGGAAAGTGTACAGGCTCTCTCCATTAGCAAGTTTAAATGTTTTGTTAAGTTGAAACTGTATAAAAAGGGTTATTATAGTATAAATGAATACATGGTTGATAATAACCCCTGGGAATGAGGTGATCGCTTCCAAGCTGTTTCTAAAATAAATTTTGTACTTATATAGTTAGTACAACCATTATTGTAAAATTTGCTTTAAAAAAAGTCCCGCTGGGTTTCTTGCTGGTTCTTCCCAGGACAGAGGTTTTTTTTTTCGAACCAGTGGTAAAGTAAAAAATGACTTTCAATAAGTATTACACATGTGATCTATATTGAATAAAAAATTATTCTATTCTATTCTATTCTATTCTAAGGCCTCTATTTACCTTTATATACTGGCTGACTTTTTACTTTTTGAAAAAAAATTGGGTTAAATAAGTGATATAGTATGAAATTGTTCTATCTATAACTAACTCAAAATACTGCTTATTCGAATGTAGCCTTTAAGCCTACCTTACTTCAGTTCATATAGTTTCTTGACCAAGATCAAGGGCATCACGAATTCATCGATATTTTTTACATTTTATGTAAATTTGAATTTCGTAATTTTTTATTTGTGCTTCTATTTCTTTTAACTTTTAAAACATTTTTTCCAAAGGACGAACGAACGAAGAAAAACTCAGATTAGTATATAATATAATAATTCATTTTTTTATACCAAATATAGGTTTTTTACACTTTCACGACTCGATTTCACCAAAACCCACAAACATTTAAAAGAGAATAATTGCGCTAACTACATTATAATCAAGAATGTCCTATTTTCGTCTGTCTGTCAGTCTCATGTAAATTTACTTTTGGATACTTATCTGTTAAGAAAATAAAACAAAGATAGAAAACTTAATGTGACATTACAATAAATAATACGAAAATACAAAATAATTAGTGTGAAGTCAAATTATGTCCCTATTTTGGCTATTTGCTGTTGGAGTATAAAGGACAGCAGCACTGTTTATCAAATACAGCTAAATGGAGCTTAAAGTAATTCAAAAAACAAAAAACTACCGACGTGTTTATATTTGTTATGCTCTGATTACAAGAATGTACAAAAAAAACTAGAAAATATAACAATACATTACGAACATATTTTTTAAAGTTATAAAATAATATAATATAATAAGTACAGGTATCTTTTTGTAACAACTGTTTTATGTTAAATATTCTTATTATCGGTTAATTTTTTTAAGAAAATAAAAATAAAATGTTACCGTGGAAATTTGCCGTAAAATTTAAATAATGTAACCCCAACAAATTAGTGAGTGTGATGTATTCTTACTAGTAGCTCATACTAAAGAGTAGCATAAGTGAAATGGTTCATTGCAATTATTTTACCCCAACGTCGACACACACTGAAGTAGAGCGGCGGACTTATGCTGCAAACCCACTCAGGGGACATGTGCCTAGCTGTGGAAAGGAGTTTACGTTGTAACTATTTTTTTTTATTATTACATATTATACTTAATATTTTCTTTTTTTCTCACTTTAAAGAACATTACCTCCAAACTATAATTTTCTCCTGTATCGTGGGGGCAATTTACATTCATAAATTCCACAAGGAAAATGATCCAGATCCGGAACAATCATTTGTAGGCCATACAAATACTTGTTCCTTGCGGGACACGAACCCGCGGCCCTTAGTGCTGCGACTCATTGCTGCCACTGCGCCACGGTGCTGTCAATAGAACTGAAAATTGTTTTGTTCAGTATAGGTTATAAATAATACTTATTTAAAGTCAGTCTTATGTTTAATCTACCACTGGTTCGCAAAATACCTCTGTCCCGGGCAGGACCAGTAAGAAACCTAGCGGGACATTTATAATAATAATGAAATAACAAAACTTGTTCTTTTTATTCCTTATTAGTACATGTGTATATATCAACTCTTGAAAGGCAATAATTACCAAGTGACATGTTGGCAATTTTGCACAAGTGCATTTTTAAGTTTTTTTTTTTAAATCGTTAAACAATCGCCTATTGTCATAACTACACGATTGCAATGAATTTTAGATGCATATTAAAGGCTTAATAAACAGGCATTTAAAGATTTTGAATTTTCTCCAAATTTAATGAAATAGTGTATGTAGGTTAGTAATAATTTCATCGAAATTACAAACAGGTAAAAGTTATTTACCGACATCAAAATTTTATTATAAAACAAGTAAAATTATCTAAACCTCATTATATTATAATAATTTTGAAGAAAAAGACGCATCCAGAAGTAACGCATGTTTGACGTATAGGTAAAATGATCTAAATAGAAATCAAAAAACTTTTCTGCCAGGCGATTTTAATCATAGTACAAATTAAATAAGGTTAGTGTAGGATTTTTTTGTACAAGTAACAATGAATTAAGGTTTTAATACACATAATCAAGGACTTTCGGCCAAAGGGTTTCGACGGACATCATAATCATCATTATTATTACAGTAGTAATTTACATTCCCCACTACTGAGTACGGGTCTTATTCTGATGAGGTATGAATTAGAGCATACTATACCACTGATGCGAGTTGATGAAGATTTTAGGCCAGTGAGTAACCTTTTGTTAATGACGTCTAAATAGCCTTGTAACGTACGAATATTGCAGACCAATCTCTCGCAAAGTGGATAGCTGAACTTATAAACATGGTGGGCTGTCGTCAAATATTTAAGATAGATTTAATCAACCGTTTGTAAAAATAAACTAAAATAATTACTATTATACTAATACTATTGCTAAAACAAGTAATTTCAAAACCAGTATAAGCAGGTCAAACCCAATTTCAACTAAGACTTAAATTGTTATCAACGATTTAGAATATATCTAAAATTACAAAAACGTTTCACAATCATAAAAACATGAATGAAAATATTTTGGTAAACTGTCAATTACACAACACAGTAAGATCAAGTCCTAACAATTTAGAGCTATAGTTACTACTTATAAGGTATATTTAGCATATTTAAATAAAGTGTAAAATAAGATAATGTTCTACTAAATATAATAAATAGATTTCGCCTAAATAAAAAGTCATTTTGTCTTAAATATTATTATTTTTGTTTACGTCCTTCTTCGAAGGACTGAGAGCAGGAAAGCGAGGTGACACATTACCAAACGTCTACAATCTATGATGATTGTTATGGCGCCAAGTTCATCTTGAGGACGACGTACGGAGAGTTCTGTCGATAATCATGTCATTGTAATTTCGTTTTTTCTTCTTGAAGGACCCTCAGTAGTATCGATCCGAAAAAATCGCTGGTGGTAATCGATTCCACTAGAAAGTTGTGTGAAAGTTGTGAAAGATTCAACTCGGCTGGGCAGCGTTCGGGAAGCTACGACACATCTTCTCGTCAGACATACCTCAAAACCTTAAAACGAAATTGTACAACCAGTGCGTGTTGCCAGTGATGACTTACGGAACTGAGTCGTTGTCCTTCACTGCTGGCCGTATGAGGAAGCTCAAGGTCGCTCAGCGAGCTATGGAGAGGGCTATGCTCGGAGTTTCTCTGCGTGATAAACTTAGGAATAAGGATATCCGCAGTAGAACCAGAGTAACCGACATAGCCCAACGGATTAGTAAGCTGAAGTGGCAATGGGCCGGCCATATAGCTCGAAGAACTGACAACCGATGGGGAAGAAAGGTTCTCGAGTGGCAGCCTCGTTCCGGTAGGCGAAGTGTAGGGCGTCCCCCCACGAGATGGAGTGACGACCTGGTAAGACATGCAGGAAGTCGATGGATGCAGGTGGCTCAGGACCGTGCTTTGTGGCATTCTTTGGGGGAGGCCTATGTTCAGCAGTGGACTTGTGAAGGGCTGTAATGATGATGATGATGAGAAAGTTGTGCGAGGAAAAAACATCTTCTAAATCACACAGTGGAGAACCGCCAATCATCCAGATGGTATGGATGGTATCGCGAGTTTTGTCGTGATGTGCGATGGTGAAATTGAGCGACTGAAATTAGTCCGAACAATTTCTCAGAGCACTCCCCGTGGTACATGCGATAAAATACGAAAAGAGATGCATCATCTCTACGCTGTGCCATTGAGTCAAGCCAATCGGAAAGAACTCGGTCGTTGACGATTCGAACCAAGCGATTCGTCGAAGGAGGTCAAGTGGAAGGAGCTGGCACTGGGGAGCCCCTGCCCAGAGATGGGAACAGTATTCCATGAGAGGCCGAACCTGCGCCTTGTAAAGTTGCAGGTGGTGTGCCGGCATCAAATATTGTCCCGCTCTGCTGAACACGCTAATTTTTTATGAGCAAACATTCCTATGAGGCATTTTATGGGGGAAGCCTTGTTTAAGCAGTGGACTTTAATAGGCTGTAACGGTAACGGAATACTGATTCTGATATCGCACTTAATGGGAACCACAATGTCGTGTATATTGTGGTTCCATTACATGTGGTACATTGTATAATAATAGTTACATATTATGTAACATATGTCATAGATATCACTAAAACGCACCTTAAAACGAGAAAAAGGATATTTATAACTAGTTTTATGTCATGAGAAGGCATCCTGTTCAGATTTTTCGCCAATATGTTGAATTGAGTTCCATAGGCAATATATACGAAATAACGTGAACACTGCTGAGATTCTATAACGAAAATTTTCCGGCGTACGACAGCTTACCCTATTTAAAGGGATCGGCCAGTAAGCCGCGCCGCGTGCTGTTGCGAATATCACACGCGTCAAGAATGAATATTCAAAGCGCGATTGTCACTACACGTTGTAAGCTATTGACTGTCTCGTTAGTTAAGTGGTTGTAAACACGATTGCTGATCTTAAGGTCCCGGATTCGAATCCCGAGTCGGGAAAAAATCAGTTATTGGGTCTTTTTGTCAAAAAATTCTCATTAGTAGCCCGAAGTCAAGAAGTTGGTGGTGTTCCACCCGCGTGCCTCATAGAGCACATAAATCTGTTGATCCTACGCCTGATCTCTCTCTTGTCCTGTCGGTTATCATCACATTGGTCCATAATAGTGAGGGAATACCAAGTGTGCCTGTGCTTGCCTATTTTTTAATAGGATAAGGGTGATCAACGAGCATAGAGTTCACCTAAAGGTAAGTGGTTTCTGTGGCCCATAGGCATCTATCCATCTATGGTCACTTAAGAATCAAAGTGCAGATGCATTGTCACCCTGAAGGACTAAGATGGAATGTATATTTTTTAGTAAAAAGGGTCTTGCGTTCTCTACACTCGTCATACGAAACAGAGCAACGTCAAGCTGCTATTTTACGCTATTATTGTGTGAGAGCGTTTGCGTTCCCCAGTCGAGCACACGTTAGTGCTACATACATTATATAGCTGCAGCATGGCTCTACACTCGAGCACTATAATACTGTCCTGCGCAGATGGCTAGCCTCCATTGGGACTGGCTGCTATGATCGAAATTCGGTCCACAGGTTCATCAGTAATCTAATACAGGATTAGTTTAATCACCTGTTAATATTCGACTTTAAAAATAAAAAGCTTATCATTTAACTCGACGGCTCTGTGGCGCAGTGGCTTAGCAATGAGTTATAGCGCTGAGGGTAGCGGATTTAAATCCCGCATGGAACAAGTATTTGTATGATCTACAAGTAATTGTTTCGGGTCTGCATATTTGTACTTGTGCAATTTATGCATGTAAACTGCCTCAAGGACACAGGAAAAAATCCTAGTGTATGTTTTTTGTTTTAAAGAAAAAGAAACTGTATTTTATAATATCATTCTATGTATCACAATATCGAGCCGTGTAGTGGCGGTCAAGAATATCCACTACCCCATATCCTCCCGTGGGTGTCGTAAAAGGCGACAAATGGAAACTGGCAGTAGAAGGGCAGCAGCATCTTCCTGATAATAGCCAAAATTTCAATAAAAAAATGCGGTTGCCAACCCGCTCGCCAAGCGTGGCAACTATGGCAAATACCCCCCAATGACTAAAGCAACAAACAGATGGCCCCCAGTCCCCGGCGGCCCCGCTATTCCTGGCTACGGTGGCGACCATGGTAACGGCGGGGCAGGGGGTGCTAAGAATCTCCGGTGGAGGTTCGGTTACCACCTAAGACGACGCGACCTGGCAACGTACAACGCACGCACCCTGAGGACTGACGAGAAGATCGTGGAGCTGGAAGAAGAGATAGACAAGTTGCGCTGGCATATTATAGGATTATCCAAAGTCCGAAGAGAGGGGGAGGACACGGTAATCCTCGAATCCGGCAACTTGCTCTATCACCGGGAGGGCGACCTGCGTACCTTATACTCAGAATCACCAAACGGTATTCGCTGAAGGTCATACAGGTTTACGCACCAACCTCGGCACACCCCGATGAGGAAGTGGAAGAAATGTATGAGGATATCTCTAGAGCGATGCATTCCTCCAAAACCCAATATATGGTGTTAATGGGAGACTTTAATGCAAAACGCTAAGTTGCAAAAAGCAAGAGAGAACGGTGAGCTGAAAGTAGGGATATTCGGAATAGGGCAACGGAACCCAAGGGGCCAGCAGCTGGCCAACTTCATGGAGAAAGAGGGGCTCTTTATGATGAACTTTTTCTTCCAGAAGCGGCCCCACAGGAAGTGGACCTGATCGAGCCCCGACGGTTCGACAAAAAATGAGATTGACTTCATTATGACGACCAGACGACAACTGTTCAGTGATGTCTCAGTGATCGCGAAGGTGAAAACTGGTAGCGATCACCGAATGGTGAGATGCACAATGAACCTAAACATTAAGTTGGAGTGGTCTCGTCTAATGAAGTCCACGCTCCGTCCTCCCCGTGCTCTGTTCCAAAGTCCCGAAACCTTTCAGCTCGAGTTACAAAACCGTTTTTAGTGCCTTAAATACTGCAATGAAGTGGACGATATGAATGACAAGCTCGTGGAAACTGTCCATGCGGTCGGAGCTAAGTTCTGCAAGACCCGCCGCAGAAGAACACAAAAACTCTCCGATCACACTCTTAATCTCATGGCTGTTAGACGGAAGAAGATACTACATTCTTCAACAGTTTCTGGGATACCTGAGATTATGACTGAGATTGAGAGGTTCTATGGGCAGCTGAACACGTCATCGTTGGAGCCACACGCAAGTGTAAGTAACGATCCAAGAGCGAGTCTTATCCGACACTATTCCGAAGATATCCCGGACGTCAGTCTGAGCGAGATTAGAATGGCTCTCCAGCACCTTAAAAACGGTAAGGCCCCAGGCGAGGATAGAATTACAGCGGAGCTTCTGAAAGCGGATGGAAAGCCGGGACTTGAAGTCCTTCAGAAGCTCTTTAATTCCGTCCTCCATGGTGGCATTATACCGGAGGCGTGGAGCAGAAGTGCGGTGGTCTTGTTCTTCAAGAAAGGTGACAACGCTCTCTTGAAGAACTACAGACCGATTTCTCTTCTGAGCCGCGTCTACGTGCTGTTTTGAAGAGTCATTACGAATCGTCTCGCGCGTAGACTTGACGACTTCCAGCCTCCCGAACAAGCCGGTTTCCGAAAGGGCTTTAGCACCATAGACCACATTCATACCCTTCGGCAAATTTTACAGAAGTCCGAAAAGTACAATTTGCCACTATGTCTGGCGTATTTGGACTATGAGAAAGCCTTTGATTCCGTCGAAATTTGGGCGATGCTGCAGTCCCTTCAGCGGTGCCAAGTTGACTGTCGATATATCGAAGTGCTGAAGTGTTTGTACAGTAGAGCTACGATGGCTATCCGAGTACAGAACCAGAGTACGAAACCTATCCAACTGCAGAGAGGTGTTAGACAGGGTGACGTCATATCCCCGAAAGTCTTCACTGCTGTATTGGAAGACGTTTTCAAGCTTCTGGACTGGAAAGGATACCGTATCAACATCAATGGCGAGTACATCACTCACCTTCGATTTGCCGACGATATATTCCTTATGGCAGAATCGCTGGAGGACCTAAGCACTATGCTCAATGACCTCAATAGTGTTTCCCAACGGATAGGTCGTAAGATGAACATGGACAAAACAAAGATCATGTTTAATGTACATGTCACACCTACTCCGGTAGTTGTTGGGAGCACTAAGCTCGAAGTTGTTGACGAGTATGTTTACCAGGGACAAATAGTCCGACTAGGTACGTTCAACTTCGACCGAGAGGTCAATCGACGGATTCATCTCGGTTGGGCAGCGTTCGGGAAATTACGTCACATCTTCTCGCCAGGTATACCTCAAAACTTGAAAACGAGACTGTACACCCAGTGCGTGTTGCCAGTGATGACATACGGAACTGAAACGTGGTCCTTTACTGCTGGCCGGATCTCCAGGTCGTTCAGCGAGCTATGGAGAGGGCTATGCTCGGAGTTTCTCTGCGTGATAAACTCAGAAATGAGGATATCCGCAGTAGAACCAGAGTGACCGACATAGCCCAACGGATTAGTAAGCTGAAGTGGCAATGGGCCGGCCATATAGCTCGAAGAACCGACAACCGATGGGGAAGAAAGTTTCTAGAGTGGCAGCTTCGTACCGGCAGGCGAAGTGTAGGGCGTCCCCCCTAGATGGAGTGACGACCTGGTAAGATATGCAGGCAGTCGATGGATGCAGGTGGCTCAGGATCGTGCTTTGTGGCATTCTTTGGGGGAGGCCTATGTTCAGCAGTGGACTTGTGAAGGGCTGTAATGATGAATGATGATGATGTTGATGTATCACAATATCGGTGAGGTTAGTTGTCAGTTTTTTTTCTTTGTAATTACGGCAAATGAAAATTTTATATGGCGTATAAGACGTATCACTTTAAAAAGGCTGAGTACCTTTTTGAAAAACTCCTGTGGATCAAAGATGTTTCTCATCGAAACCTTCGTACGAACTCAATAAACCTGTTGAATACCCCAAAACAAAAAACTACCCGCCACAAACGATTTTGAAATTTACTGCAATCCAAAGCCAAATGTAAATCAAAATTTCTGAAGCGGCAAATAGCTGCTGTAAATTTGAAACATGTAATGCATAAACTTAATAAACTCTTTTAACAAAACCCTTTAATATATCCCTTTAAAAATCTATCCCCATGTACAACACGAACACACACACACACACACACACACACACACACACACACACACACACACACAAACATATGTATATACATACACAGAGAGACCAATGAAAGAATCATAAAGTATATCATCACAACCTATTTAAAATTTCAATATTAAATGGTGACTTGGGAACTTGCAATTCTCACGACAAATATTATGTAACATCTCAGGGAGGGAGTAGTGTCTGAAAACCAGTGCTTCAGAGATCTTAAGCCCATTATTAACTCGGCGGGAGGCGCGTCAATAAAACGAACACAAAGAGACGCTACCGGGTTAAAAGTACCCACCCATAAGAGGTCCTATAAATATATATGTATAATAATTATTGTCAAAATTACTAACTAATATTTACATTTACTTTGGTATTTGTTTTAATAAAACAAGTCTTTTCTGAAAAATTACTTTTATTTAATAATATTTAGCATTTTAACATTTGGTACTTAAAATTATGTTTTTCTTTGTATCACATATCACAAACAAGTCTTTTCTTATTTTCAAGTAGATTTTTTTTAGAAAAAATACTATATACTACTGATATAGTACTAAATATTACGTGAAACAACAAAATAGCCTCCTGGCCACAAAACAGACAAAATAAAACTAATTTGAACTTTGGGCCCAAAAATTATCAATTAAAATTTTAATCGCTTACTAGGAACTATAAAGATAAGCATTTTATTTGCGATTTTGGTAACAGTTATCACAAATAAATATTGTGTGCTCTCTACAGATTTTTGCTGAACAAAATTTGCAAGATGTTTTGGTTTTACGGTCTTTTTTCCAAATACAGAATGAGCAACGTGAGGATGACGAAATTGACGGTGCCCTATGTGCAACCTCAGGCACTGGTTCCTCAATCTAAACTAATAATTCAGTAAACTAAACAGTTCCTTCCTTTGCGAATAGGTCCAGGGAGAGCAAGGACTATATTATGAGATCGAGTTCTAACATTTTGTGGTGGTGCACAAACTTGCCACTTTGTATTATCTTTGTATATCTCTTCCGTGAATTCCCCACATTGCAAAAACTGAAATGGTACATCTTCTAATAATCATGGGATAACTGAAGATTTCGCCAATTCCGCACTCCAAGTGGTGGAACAAACGATGATATCTCGCGTGGTTGTCGATCGACAGGGTCGCATCGTCTTAAAAAGCAGTCCCGTGAATACAGACATTTTATACATCTTCGGTCTCAGAACACGATGACTTGTACTCTACTTCTAATTCTTCTAATATCGATTCCTCTTGCAAAAAACGTAAACGTGACATATATGACCTGAAATAATATACAGAACACTAGTAACAAATGTATATCACCCAAAAAAAAGTAGTACACAAAAGGTCGCTACTAGGTAAAAAACACCCATACTCACTTTGAACGTCTGATCCGGTCGCGCCGCACGGGAAAACTGATCGACACTCCGCTTACGCCTAGCTGCATCCCTTGACGAGAGGTACCTAGACCGCCGAAAACCTGCAGCGAGTTTTCTTGGAAATATCAGCTTTAGAACCACACTGTGGGTATTTTTTACCCGGTAGCGCCTCCTCCCGGGTTAAGGACTATAGTGGACTGTATGAATTTAACTGTTGCAAGTGGACTGTATGATGGATTAACTGAGTGATGTATACTACGCTAGGGGACTGCTCAAAGGAAAGATGGTACTGTAGACTATACTGTATTCAATTATTTACAAATGCGGCACTAATAAACTATACAAAGAGGGAAGTCTTCACTCTTCTCTTGATTTCTTCGCTTGCTGTTGTCTTCGAGTGCCGCTTCCGAAATGAACGCCTCACAGACCGAAAGGCCCTTCTTATATTCCGTAAGAGAGCGTCTCAGCCTGTGAGTAGCTTTGTAAGGCGATGCCGCGCGCTTATTGGTCGGCGACATCGCGTGATCTGCTACCGGTGTGCGGGGGTGCGCGGGGTGCAACGGGGTATGAAGGGGCGACGGGGCTGCGGCTCCCTCGCCGTCCGTAACACCCATGTAAGCAAAAATTGAGTCACCTCCGATAGATAGTCTAAATTTAATTTAGATTAAGTACTTAGTTCATATGTTAATATTTCTAATTATGTTTGGGTTTCATAACCACATAACACAAGATAGGATTGTGGTCAAACTATGGCTAATGATCAGTAAAAAAATAATCCTCATCCAATTTCAACCGCCAATAAGCTCAGGGTAACGAGGCAGACGCCTATTTGCTCAAACATTTCTTGAAGCTGTGTCCAGCAGAAAGACGATTGTAGTTATTTTCTTTTCTTTTCAATTTAAATTAAAAAAATACTCTTTCCACGAGACGTGCAGACGGGCTCGTTCGTTAAACGTATGACGTGTTTCGCCACCATTTTGTTCGATGATATCCAGTACACGGTCGCTACGTGCTGGATTTGCTTGAGGCTTAGCGTTATTATTATTAAACCTTTAATGTAATAATTTAATTTGCGATTTTGTACGTGGTAGAGCCACGTTGAAACTATATTATGGCTGCAGCATGAGTGGATCGACTTGAGGTCTACGCGTCCACAGAATATCAGCGTGCAATCGCAATTCAATGCACGTAGGGCAGAACTGGAGACCCTGAGTCACGAGCTGAGTAATGCTCGATTCTTATATTCAATAGAAGTTTTATTCTCCATAACGATCCATTTTATAACATACGAGGTGCATGTAAAACAGTTTATATTACAAAATATCCTGTTATTTACTTAGAATACCTAAAAATAATAATTAAACAATTTTACAGCCGCCTTCAAACTAATTATTAAAAATAATTCGAAAACTATTGGTCAAACCTTGATCAAATTTAATGGGACCACATGTAAAGCACCAGCTTTCAAATAAAAAAATAATCATCGAAATCGGTTTACTCATTAAAAATTTATGAGGTAACACAAAAAAAAATATTCAGTCGAATTGAGTACCGTCCCTTTTTGAGATCGGTAGAAAAATGCTTACAGGATTACAACCAGGCGGAACAAAGGAGGGTCGCTACACGATTAAACAGACAACAAAAGCTTTGATAGATACATAAATAGACAATTCTTTATTGCATTTACCAAAACACAAAATAAGAAGAGTGAAGAAATAAAATACAAAATCTTAAAAGTACAACAGAAAACAAGACAGAATTGTAAAACGACGACGAAATTTCACCGAGTCGGTCATACGCTAATAATAAAATATGATATAACAAAATACCCCATCATCCATCCACCATCCCTCAAAGCCTATAACAGTCTAGTGCTGAACATATGCCGCCTCGATAGATTGATTCATAGAGGGAATTTTGCTATATTTGCCACGCTTGTCAGGTGCTTTGGCAACTGCAGTTTTTTATCATTATTGGTTCGCTATCAGGAAGATGCTGCTGCCCATCTCCTGTTTAATTCGCCCTCTGTTGCGTCTTACGACACCCACGGGATGATATGGCGTAGTGAATGTTTTATCACCGCCACTGCACGGTCTTACAATATTATTCAGTTTAAATATACACAATATAATACCATTGTATTTGATGTTGTACACTGTATACATAATAAATCTGTACAAATTTGGTCGTAGGTCGTATTCTTTCATTCATACTCTATTATAAGTAACTACAGATATTTACTAATCAATAATCTTAATATATAAAAATTACGTGTCACATTGTTTGTCCGCGATGAACTCCTAAACTACTGAACTGATTTCAACGAAGTTTTTCACACTGTGCGCAGTTTGGTCCAACTTGAGAGATAGGATAGTTTTTATCCCGATAAGTGACCCTCAATTTTTTTATTGCTAATCTCAGGAGTATTTGTAGGAAAGCAAATGGTCGGCGGAAAGGGCAGAACAACGTCTGCCTGGCCGCTAGTATAACATAAAATAAAATAAATTCCACCATCGCACAACCAGTTGTTGATATTCCGCATTAAAACCAAACGGTCTGCTTCGTCTTTTGTGAAGCATACACAGCAAAAGAGTTGAACAATTTGCCGGCGTCTGTCTTTTCGTGAGAACACAGTTGGGCGCCTTCAAAGAAAGAGTGAATAGGCTTTTATTACGATAAGACAGTGCGATTTACTTTCTAGTGCTTCATCACTACTTCTCACCAGGTGGGATTGTGGTCAAGCACTGCCTTATAATAAGCTAAAAAAACATAAATATCATACACACACAATATACTATAAATTACAATTTGAAAGAGTTGAATAAGTTTAAAATTAAATTATTAGTTTTAATTAATTTAAGCCGGGATTTTTGTCGTCCGTCTCTAAAGTAATCCTTCGTTAACAGAGACAATCGGGGGCGGTCGGCCGAGGAGAATGTATTTTAAATATCTGAGAGGTTCAGCACGTTTCAATAACCTCGGCGAGAGGCGATGTGATCGGATTGCCGTTTAATTTCCCCCAGGAGTCCGCCGCGGGGAGTCTCCACGACTGATGTTAGACTTTCTAGGTTCGTTAATATACACGAATATGATAAAAGCGATATCACATTATTTTTATTAAGTATTAATTACAAACAATTTTTACTGAAATTCCCTTTTATATTTAATTTACCACTGGTTCGGTAAATGCCTTCGACCTGGGAAAAACTAGAAAGAAACACAGCTGGACATTTTTTAAGAAGAACAGTTTGCTATTATTAGAAATAGCTTCGTAGCAATCGCTTCATTTCCAGGGGTTCTATCTATCATTCATATTATAATAACACTTTTAATACAATCTTTAGAGAAAGTTTTTTTAAAATTGGCGGAGGTCAATTACATAATTTGGGATTTTCTTTTTAAAAACGTATACATCGCCCCAAGAATGAATTACTGAATCGGTGGAGTTGATTAACGGGTACTACTAGCTCTGATTCTAGTATTTATAAAAAATAAAAGAAACAATTTGTATACGTCACATGCAGGGTACGGGCCTCATCTCATTCTGATAGAATTTGTAGGGCGGGAAAAATTACGCCGCGCAGAATACATGTTAGCAGATATTACATGTTATTTTATTGAATACAGATGACGAACAGGCACACAGTCCACCTGATGGTAAGTGGATGCTATGACCTTCAAAATAGAGAAGCGTTGCCACCTCTGCGGACTGGAATGGAATGACTTATACCCAGTAAAAAGGGTCTCCGGTTCTCCACACTCACCATATGAAACACAGCAGCATTAACCTGCTATTTTACGCTGGTATTCTGTGTGAGCATAATTCTTGAATAATACAGCTACAGAGTGGCTCTTTTACGTAGAAAATGTCCATAAATTGTTTTTTTTTAATTTCTATTGTGAAATTTAAAAACAATTAATTTTCCATTGAGTCAATTGATAACACTTAATTGGACGCGGAAGACCGAAGGACTATGTGTATATTTTTATGCCTCATTTAATGCATGTGATAAAAGTTTTTGAAAAAAAGTTTTTTTTTTAATTTTTTGCTCCGATTATTCCCAACTAATATTATATTTCCTTGTTATTAAGTGATTCCTTGCTTCCTTCAATATTGTTAAAGAGATAACTTTTTCCTTATTATATTCAAAGTCAACGTATAGAGATCGATGCTTTAAACATTTTTCTTTTTTAATTTCCCTCTGGAGAAATTATATATCAGCATCGTAGGCCAGTGGACGTTCTTATTTTCATACTAATAACATTTAAGCGTGAAATATTTTTCATAAATGCGAAAATAAGTATATTTCGTTTGTGACTTAATACAAAATCTATAAATCTCACGGAGTACCAGCGTCATTAATGCTGCTGCCTTTCGTAAGATGAATGTAGCGAAGCAGATACTATTTTTCCAGGTAACGAGGCATTTCATCTTAACCCTCAGGAGGAACAACGCATCTGCATGGATAGATATAGTTTTCTATGAACTACGGTATCCACTTAACGTCAGGTGCACTGCACGCTAGTTTGTCACTCTTATTCTATAAAAAAATGATCCCAATTACTCACACAAACAATAAGAAATAACTGGATCCAGTTTGAAACATGCGACGCGGCGTGCAATTTTAGGATAGCATAAACAAAAACGGTAATAAAAAGAAATGTATTAAATTTACAACATCAAATGTTAAGCAGGTGAATACCAGTGCGGATTTAATACGGGGAAGAGCTGAGTCTTGCTGAATCCACTGTTTTTCTTGGAATTACAGGTGACGCAAAGCTTTAATGGTGAGGGTCCCATTAAAGCTTTGCGTTTATCTAAACTAGCTAGCAAACTTAGTTCTGCAGCATATGCTGTAAAAAGATTGAAAGCCTTATGA
Source organism: Parnassius glacialis (assembly GCA_033319125.1). Lineage (NCBI taxonomy): Eukaryota > Metazoa > Arthropoda > Insecta > Lepidoptera > Papilionidae > Parnassius > Parnassius glacialis. Next base: position 548,419 of record JAVANC010000026.1, read on the forward strand.
TAAAGACAATATAAATAAAAAGACATCAGCTTTTGTGGTTCGTTATTTTAAAGAATATGCTGCAAATTTTTACAAACCTTATAGAAAATTCAGTAATATAAGCTGATAAGTAATTAGTGATCACCGTTAAAATCTTAAGGAAAAATCATATAGCGAAAAGCACAAGGTGTACGAAAGAAGCCACAACGTTCACCGATACGATATGTACGAACATTTGTCCGGTGCATCTTGGGTTATTTCCGAGGTTCTTCATAAATATTTTATGTGAAACTATTTTTGTAGTTTGCTTTTGATACCCTATGAGTATAACAGAAAACATTCATATATTTATTTAACATGACTGAAACTTGTGACACAAAACTTGCAGATACTCGGGTCGCGAAATTTTTTTAAGTTGAATTTCTAATATAAGAGAAATAATTTAGCTTCACAATCTCTGGTAAGTGGTGACATAGCCCTCAATGATAAACCGCTCTTGCATAGCTCAAAAGCCTACTCGCTTTATTCACTTCAAATGAAAGACATTTATAATTTAACTGTTTTTGTATGAATCTCAAAACATATCCTCATCAATTGCGAAAATATTTAAATTATTAATAAATAGTTTAAATACTTCGGTGGTATTGCAATATGATTTTTTTGGAAAAGTATTCCATCACTAAGCGTAGCAAATAAGGCGTGAAATTTTTGATGTAACTATTTAGACGACATTAAGATTGCGATATTCCTTAATGCACTCCAAAGATGGTTTATTATATTTACATGAATAATTACCCACTGAATTTAACAAATTTTACGGATTTTATTGTGTTTCATCATAACCTTTGTAATATGTAGTATTCGTGTAAATATAAGAAATCATTATGTAAACCAGTACGGATTGGAAATAGCAAAATCTTAAAATTAAGCCGAATATAATCTGCCAAAAAATACACTCAAAAGCCTAAAAAAATAAATTAACATTTCATTGAAAGCTGATTAAGTCATCATCATTACAGCCCTTCACAATTCCATCGCTAAACATAGGCCTCCCTCAAGGAATGCCATAATCCATGACCCTGAGCCACCTGCATCCATCGACTTCCTGCATGTCTTACCAAGCCGTCACTCCATCTAGTGGGAGGCCGCCCTATACTTCGCCTGCAGGTACGATGCTGCCACTATGGAACCTTTCTTCTCCATCGATTGTCGGTGCTTCGAGGTATATGGCTGGCCTATTGTCACTTCAGTTCCATTGCCACTAGTTCTACTGCGGATATTCTAATTTTAATGTATATTATGCAGAGAAATCCCGAGCATAACTTCCATAGCTCACTCATATGGCCAGCGGTGAAGAACCACGTAAGTCATCACTGGCAACATTGCTGAAAGCTGACTTCAATTTTCTTTATACATCGTTCTAGTATCTAGTCCGTATACTAGAAGCCTTTCCGTATATTATTGATACATTTGTAAAATGAAAACGAAAGACTAATGTATTTTTGTTGTCGTATTCCCGCGCATCCTCAAAGAGAATTACTCGTATGCATCAAAGTGGAGGGAAATTGCTACCATTTTTTTATTTTTAGACATACTGGTTTTCTCATGATATTTTTCCTTTTCCGCCGAGCATGTAAAAAGCAGTTTAGCGCTATTGTTTTTCGTATAATGAGTGTAGAGAACGCATATGTTTTTTACTAGAAACAAGGCATTCCATCTCATACCTTAGCGGTGACAACGCATGTGCATTTTGATTCCTGATTAAAGTCGATAAATGTGGTGAACTGTGTGCTCGTAATTCATACTAATTCTATAAAAATAAAAGTAATAATTTGATTCAAACTGGTGAGAGTACTTTGTTTGGTCTTGTGCCAAACTATTTTGAAGCTAACGAGCTCCGAGCTCTCCAATTATTACTTAATTCAAAATTAATAAAATATAAGATTGAAAAATTAATCATATATACCCAAAATTAAACCTAATAGGTACTTACATTATAAAATTCTTACATAAGTATTAATATATTAAAGTATAATATAAAAAATATAAAATAAAAAGATATTACGACGTGTTCAATCAACGAAATTAGTGGAATAGGTTATTTAGGTATTTCACAAAATTAAAAAATTTTCTTTTTTCGTTCCTAGGCTTATCAAATCTAATGGTTACTGTGGTTATACGGTGACCAGTGTTTAACACGTTTGTTTACCAGAACACACACTCAATTTAATAAAAAAAAGTTTAAAGAACTTATAGTTGATTTTATATAGTTGAGTTGACATTTACTCACATCAAGTTTCCCCCAACTTTTTCTCAATTTCCAAAAAAAATGGCAATTTCAATCAGAATACAATTTCTCCATCGCAACATACCTGAAACAATATAAAAACGACGATAAATATAGTATGATTATCGCTTGAGGCATTTTAATATAACTAAAACCGAATTGTATATTTAAACTTAGCAATTCACATTGAATTGACATAACAATTAACAAATTACATTCAGACTATTAATAACACTCAGTCACATTGATAATACATTATATTCTTTGAAGGCAGCTTAAATGTAAACACTTTAACAATTTCCATACGCATAATTTCCCTAGACGACTGGTAATAATATATTTATCTTTATAAGTCTTCCAAATTCAAGGTTGCTCGGAATGTTTTGGAGAGGGCTATGCTCGAAGTTTTTCTGCGTTATAGACTTTTTAATGAGTATATCCGCAGACGAGTCGCAGTATCAGACAAAGCCCAACTGATCAGTAAGCTAAAGTGGCTATAAGTGGTCCATATAGCTTGAAGAACTATCGATAGCGAAGAACGGTTCTCAAGAGGCATCGTCATACCCGTAAACAAAGTGTAAGGCGCTCCTGGTGGGCCCATTTAGTGTAAAGACCTGCTCAACGATGCAGGAAGTCTATCAACGCAGGTGGTTCAGCACCATGCTTTATAAAATTCCTTGGGGGTGGTCTATGTTCAGCAGTAGGCTTGTGATGAGCTGTGAAGATTATGATGACGATATAATGATGATATGCCAAGTAGTCAGGTTAACGCAGTCATGGGATGGCATATCCAATAGTGAATTTAAAAATGTGATAATGATATACTGCGTTATAATCACATTATATTTTAAAAAATACATATTTACACATCGACATATTAAGGGATGTGCGCGGTACATCTCCATTTCGTGAACATTGATGGTGCGAACGTCGCATTGCTGACTTACCGACCAATCAGGAAAATACCGTTTATATGGAATATATATTGTACCCACTTAATGGTAAGATGATGATGTAGCCCATAGACGTCTATATCTATTTGCGATTAAGAATTAAAATGCAGGCCAGGTGGGACAAAGATATCACTATATTTCATATAGAACTCATATTTCCTAAAATAGTGCAGAGAAAAAATATGAGATACATGTAATCTAATATATAAAAATTAAGTTTTGTTTGTTCGTATTTTATGCGTTGCCATACCGTTCATCAGATTGTGCTAAAACTTTATCAACTTATTGCTTGCACTTCCGCAAAGGTTATGTGCATAGTACAACTACAGCAGATGGCGCGCGTGTCGTACCGATAAAATTTATCTGAACGTTATAATATATCATTCAACTTCAATGAATGTATTATCATTCGCAATTAAACAATCTTAAAACTATATTTCCGTAATTATTTCTTCTGCAGCAGAAGCTAGTACTCAATAAAATCCGATTTTCAAAATACTTTACATTTTCGTTTATTTTAAGCGATAAAAATATTATATTATTTCAATTATGTGAAAGGCATGTTATTGAGTTTGATTTTTAATCGTCTCAATTTTATATAGATCCTTAAATCTCTAATAATAAACAAAAGCGTTTCAAATAAAGTATGTTTTTGTTCATCGAATGTCGCACACTTACTTAGTGCTGCACAAATTTTATATAAAGGAGCGCTAAAAGCCCTATGCTGTATTAAGAAATCCTTGCCTTAAGGTCAATAAAGAGGAAAATTTAAGCAAATGTTTATTCACACGTTCAAAGAGCATAAAACACAACGTCATAAAATTTTGAATAGCAACACAAGGTTTTTTCTTCAAACTAAAAAAATGTCTTGCGAACAATGCCCAATAAAATAGGATGATTGCGTTTACGACAAATACTGTCAATAAAAACGGGCTGTGAGGGATGTGCGGCTGTGCAGATCAGCATGGGAAAGACATTTGCATGCGGAATGCGGTGGGCACGAACACGTTCTTTTAAGTTATTTGAATTCCACTATGAAGAAAATATTTCGTAATTTTTCTCTACGTAGAAATAAGACAGCTGTCGGTAAAAAGTTTAACATAATATATGAAATTGAGCAATACTAAACACTATTTTTGGAAAGAAAAAAATTGAAAATCCAAAAGTGCAAGACTCATTATGCTCATATGATCGTGAAAAAATTTTAAAAAATATTGTATATTACAGTTCTATTGGTCAAAGAGTTCCAGTAGCAGTCAACGAAGTACACCTTCAAGTCACTCCATCAAGTCCGTAGGTACGGTCTTATCATATAACTAACGAACCAGGCCCAAGCTCGGCACACCTAGTTCTACTCGTCGGGGAGTTCCAGTAGCATTTACCGAAGTACGCCTTAATTCACTTCTCAGTTCCGGAGGACAGGTGTCAATATAACTATCAAAATGAGCTCAAACTCAGCACACCTATTTTTATTCGTCGAAGAGTTCCAGTAGTCACTCCATAAAGTCCAAGACGTATTTAAGTATATTTATATAAAAATCCTACTAACTTTTAGCGAGACAAAATATTGTAATAAAAATCTGTGATTATAATAATAATCAAGTATGTATCAAAGTTGGTTTTTCGAATATGTTGCATTTGCACAGCGATCTTTTTGGACATGAGCCGCAAACAACCGATACAGTATCCACTCACGACGGCGGTTGAGTCCGAAGTGAGTGAGTGTAGCAGTATATTTAGTAAAATAAATTTTTACAAGGCTGCTCAAAATACCGAAAATTTCGGGATTTCTGCGTCGAAAAAAAAGTACTATAACTAAACAAAACAAATTTAAACAAAATTGCATTCCATGGCATGATAGATGAAGAGTATAAATTTCTTTAATGACTCAAATAGATTGACTTGAAATATTAATAGTTTAATAAGTTATCGTGTTTACCACTCCATGCGGACTTGTAAAATCCACACCATAAGCCACTAAAATCACTTTTTTATGCACACATATATGGGATCTGTGACAGTAAACACCTGGCCGCCGAGCTCCAACACTTAAAGCAAGTTTTGCACGACAATAAGCTTCGGGACCCGCGCCTACGTTACAGTGAAAGAGTGAAGCCGGCCACAGTCGAGCAAGTGCCTGCTGTACTGCCATATGTCAGAGGTATCACTGACAAGATTGGCTACATCTTGAAGCGTGCTTCCATAAAAAAATACTTCAAGCCGCCTAAGAAGATAAGTCGTTTTTTACCATCAGTCAAGTGTAATATCTCTCTGCAAGATGCAGGAGTACAAGCTTGATTGTGAATTTGGTCTCTTTTATATAGAACTATCTAAAAGATCAATAAAAATCCGCGTTAAACAGAAACAGAAACAGAAACAGAAACTTTTTTATTCAATATAGATTATAAATAATACTTATTGAAAGTCACTCTTTTGTTTGATTACCACTGGTTCGGAAAAAAACCTCTGTCCTGGGAAGAACCAGCAAGTAACCCAGCGGGACTTTTTTTTAACAGCTTACAATCATGTATGTTACACAAATTAACAACACAAATAATTAGAAATAGCTTGGGAACTTGAACTTGGGAACTTGAACTTGAACAAATTAGAAATAACTTGGGAAAGAACACATAGCTGATGTAAAGAATCGACGCTCCGAGAAGTCTGCAGTCTGTGAACACGTACAGGATCGCCCCTGTTACTACATTGGATTTGATAGACAACAAACCCTCGCTAAAGAACACCGATTCCTTCCAAGGATTATTCGCAAAGCTATTGAAATCAAAAAAATCCTAATTTCAAAAGAAAAGATGGCTGAGTGCTACCATCTGCTTGGGATCCTGTAGTTAATAAAATTAAATCCCAACTCAAGCATACAACTGCAAGACTTCAAGACAATGTAAGTTCATACTGCGTAGATCGGATCAAAAATTAATATTTTTTAATCTGGAGGTAGCCGTGGTTAACTACTGGACATCAAACACCTCAGTCCACCCGTGACAATGGGTGCTGCAAAGTACTCAAAACGTCGGGAATATAAAATAAGTTAATATACGCGATGAAATCTGTAAAACTAGTTTTATTTTAAAGTGTAGTGTTTGCGTAAATATAAGAAATCATTGTATAGACCTCAATAGTTTTTCCAAAGTGAATAGGTCTTAAGATGAACCTGGACAAAATAATTATCATGTGTAACGTCCATGTTACACCTAAGGTGGTAGTTGTTGGGAGCACGAAGGTCAAAGTTGTTGACAAGTATGTTTAAATGGGTTAAGTAGTCCGACTAGATAATTCCAAATTCGAGCGAGAAGTCAACCGAAAGATTTAACTCGGCTGGGTAGCGAATATTATATCGAATATATATCGGAGATTTCGGGACCCTCGTATACACCTGTAGTGATCACAGTTGGTTTTGTAGGCTGGGTGCTCTAATTGCAATAGGCATTTACTCGCTGATACCACAAATATTGAGCCTGGTCTCCCGCGTGAATGTGATTTTCAAGTGAAATCATCAAGTGTCATCAAATCACTTGAATGATCGATAAAAAAATTATAAATGAACGAAACAAAACGATCGTGTAGAATCAATTTCAAAATGAAATTGATATTATTTATAAAAAACGAGTATTAGTACTAGTTCAAAATGTAAGGCATGTAAAAAAACAAAACATATGCCGGTATTTTTTTTATCGAGAAATTTTTATTTTATCGTAAATGAACTATAGGAAGAATGTACCTAAAATATATATTTGTTTTAAATTCTTAATATAATGACTTGCCTATAGAAACAACATTCGAAGCTGGGTAAAAACTATCGGCATTTTCTGACAGTCAACCTGTGGAGTTATAAGATTTGAACTACTACATTATTATAAGTATAATATAAAAGTCTGTAAAGTCTGGGTATTAGGAAATTAAATCCTAGTACAGTTCTACGTAGAGGTAAGGAAAGAGGAGTTTTGAATTTACGAGGGTATCTATTTGGGATACGAAAATTAAAAAGGGACTAAGTTACTACTGAATATTTTATGACAAAAAAAATTACCTGTACACCACTACGTTTTGACAGTGAATCCATTTTAAATCTCTATTTAATTTTATCAGGAAGATACTGCCAGCCATCTCTGTTAACTTTTAAGACAACCACCGAATGATATGTGGTAGACTCCTAGCTGCCACAAAACTTGCCTTGTGTGTTTTATTTTATTGTGTTACTAATGTTAATAATGGAACATAATAAAGTTTTGAGAACTTGAGCATTTAGATCAATTACATTTAAAGCAGTTATGCGAGTGTTAGTTGTTTTGTACGTGGTAGAGCTATGCTGCAGCTATATTAGTAATATAGTTGTAGCACGAATGGGTCGGCTCGACCTGGGAAGGACCACGCTCTCACAGAATACCAGCGTAAAATAGCAGCATAATACTGCTGTATTTCGTATGGTGAGTGTAGAAAACCGGAGACCCTTTTTACTGGAAAAGAGGCATTCCATCTTAGTTCTCACGGGTGACAACGCATCTGCATTTTGATTCGCAAACGAGGATAGAGGTAGATGCCTATGAGCCACAGCAACCACTTACCATCAGGTGGACTGTGTGCTCGTTTGTCACCCAGTCCAAAAAAAAATGTTCGAAATGTTAATCCGTAATTTTCATTAATTTATCGCTCAGGTGCGCGGCAGCAGCTGCTTCTTACGAACTGTTTCAATTACTTGTTTCATGTTCTGCTGAGAACTTGTGTTAGTTACGATTAAGATATATTTTATATCGCGCGTTCTTTCATATATAAATAAAAATATAAAAAATATAATAAAAAGAGACAAATCATTATTTGGAAAGATTAAAATTAAAATCACATGTTCTTTTCATTGTCGATCCTGCAAACAAAGTTCAAAAAAGGAACGTATAGAAGATAACGCTTTTCTTATAGAATAAGACCGGTCCTCAACACTAACCAACATGAAACAGGAGCATTGAGCTGCTATTTTACGCTGGTATTCTGTAAAACCGTGGTCCTACCCGATCGAGACGATCGACCCACGCACAAATATTTTATGGCACTGCCACGTATAAATTTCACCATCACGTATTTTGCGTCAACGTACTTAGTTTTATGGTTTTCATTTTTTAATTATCTTACTTACTTACTTATCTTCACGCACAATCCCTGACGGGGTAGCTAGAGAGAATATCGCCAAGTGTCACGATCCTTACATACCTCTTTCGCTTCTTTCAGATTCATTATCTTCTTCATACATGCACGTCTAGGTATCCGAGTACTCTTGACCCTCCCCTCTTCGAGCAATTTGCTTACATGGTCTTCGAAAGTTAGTATCGGTCTACCTCGACACCTTTTAATATTAACTTTGGCGCTATATATTTTCTTCACTATTCGGTCTTCACTCATTCGCTCAACGTGCCCAAACCATCGAAGCACGCCCCTATCAATTTTTGTGATAAGGTCATCTTTCAAACCTGCCATATTGCGAATCTCTTCGTTTCATTTTCGATTTCGATTTCGTTTAATTATCGAATCCTTAAAGTTAATATATTATTGTTCACCGCCGTCCAGACGCATTTTTAGTTTATGTCTATCCAAAAGTTGTCTAAAAGAGATCGCATATATCAATAAGGTACGTCATTATATATATATTAAAGACGCATTTTACATATTTTTTGTGGTATACTATTTTATTATTATTCAAATGCTTTTATGTATAAAAAGGAGAAGTTTGAATTCGTAACAGAAAAGTATGGGCTAAGAGACAATTAATATTGAATGTATTTTGTATACTTATTAACAAAGGAAAATAATAAGCGAGTAATTTGAAAAGTTCTCTTTAAAGAATTTTTTTTTTTAGGATAAGGGTGACAAACGAGCACACAGTCCACCTGATGGTAAGTGGTTGCTGCGGCCCATAGACATCTACATCTATCCTCAATTACAAGTCAAAATGTAGATGCGTTGTCACCCGTGAGGACTAAGATGGAATGCCTCATTTCCAGTAAAAAGGGCCTCCGGCCACCTGCACTCACCAAGCGAAACGCAGAGGTAAAACTCTACTTCATGCTGGTTTTCTGTGAGGTCGTGGTACCACCCTGGTTCGAGCCGGCCCATCCGTGTGACAGCAAGAGCTGCCGCGTGGCTCTAACACTGTTAAAAAAGTTTTAGCGGAAAGGTATTTTTGAGGTACTGAGACTGTAAAATCCAAGCCTTTGAATGTAAAGGATTCCGTATAATGTTGGAAACAATATTAAAAACCTTTGTGAGAAACGATGGAAAAGCACGTTTGATAAAATCCCGGATGCGTTACCAACAATATACAATGCAAAAGAAAGGAAATGAAAGGCTCGTTAGAAAAAATGGACGTGGGCCTGACTTAATATTCCACCACTATCGAGTTGTCTTTTGGACCAATTGTAAGTTTGTAAGTACGATTTAAATAAATTACAGATTTGGCTTAAATTAAAATTTATTATGCAAATAAGTGTCGAATGAAATGCTTTGGAAAGGATATCACGAAAACAGACATGTCGTATATTATTTATATTTTTAACAAATAATTTTACCACGTTTTTACTAACTCGTTTTCGAGGTTGTCTGTTCGGGGCAAATTTAGTACTAAATTATAAAGTAACTTTCCGAAGAGCTAGAGGCTTAAATTTTTAACATAGCGCAGAATCGTATTGACGTAGTAAAAATATGACAAACAAAAAGTATTGTATACTTATTAGCCCGTTTTAAAAACATGGTATATTTTTTTGCTTATTAATAATTCATTTAAAGCTGCATATTACATAATTGCACCACATGTATTACATCATCACTAATGCAACAACAAACAGGCGTCCAACTCAACGTTGTACTGTTTTCCTGGGATGAGTTATTAAGCAAATTGGTCCTGGCCATTATAATAGCTGTCTTTGTTTATGTAATAGCTGTGTCTTTAGAATGTTTCTCTTAGGATTCAGTTGGGTTAGTAACACTCTCTTATATATTTCTGGCGCCAAACAGCAACGAGCATACTGCTGTGTTCCGGTCTGAACACACTTCTGCTCGGATGAAAAATGTTGAAATTAAACGCGATAAAATCCATAAAATTAGTTTTATTAAAGATGACAAATCATTACAATACAATTATAGATCATGAGGTATACCATCTTGGTCCTCAGTTTTTGTTTATAAGGTTGGTGGCTGGTGTCTAAGGACTGCAGTACACATTTACCATCATATGGCGTGTTAATTCGCTTATCACTTGTCAAAGTTCGAATCAGAGCCAAAACTTATTTCTTTTAAAATATGACATAAGTAAAAGTGGGCATGAAATAATAGCGTATCACTACCGTGTTACGTGCAGTGAATGTCGAGAGCAACACTGGGTTTGGAATCTTAATCGAGGCTAAATCTAGGTATCTATGGGCCACGCCATTCATTCAACATCGGGTGGTCTTCCAACTGTTGGTTGGTCGCCCAAACTTGAATGGAAAATAAAAAGTATATGTTTATTTAGAAACAAAATGAAGAAAAGCTATTATGTCCATAAAATAAAATTAAATATATTGGTAAATCCAATTGAGCATGCCTTCGCATTAAAAATAACGTATAGCATGATTATACGGATTTTTTTTAATGTAGTTTTAATACATTTCGACAGCACTATCGGCTTCAACACCCTCGAAAACCATGAAAATGACACCTATGATGAAAAAATTGGTACCTACTTCAGCCGCCATCTTGGATTTACATTTCAACAGCACTATCGGATTCAACACCCTCGAAAACCATGAAAATGACACCCAAGATAAAAAACTTGATATCTATTGCAGCCGCCACCTTGGATTTACATTTCGACAGCAATATCGGCTTCAGCACCCTCGAAAACCATGAAAATAACACCCATGATGAAAAATTGATATCTATTGCAGCCGCCATGTTGGATTTACATTTCGACACCACTATCGACTGCAGCAACCTCGAAAACCATGAAAATGATATCCATCATGAAAAAATTTGGTACCTACTTCAGCCGCCATCTTGGATTTACATTTCCACAGCACTATCGGCTTCAACACCCTTAAAAACCATGAAAATGACACCCATGACGAAAAAATTGGTATCTACTTCAGCCGCCATCTTGGATTTATATTTCGACAGCACGATCGGCTTCAACACCCTCGAAACCCATGAAAATGACACCTATGATGAAAAAATTTATAACCCTTGCAGCCGCTACCTTAAATTTACCTTTCGACTCACTATCGGCTTTGACACCCTCGTAAACCATGAAAATAATACCCATGATGAAAAAATTGGTACCCACTTCAGCCGCTATCTTGGATTTACATTTCGACAGCACTGTCGGCTTCAACACCCTCGAAAACCATGAAATGACACCCATGATGGAAAAATTTATACCTATTGCAGCTCCCACCTTGGATTTACATTTCGACAGCACTATTGGCTTCAGCACCCTCTAAAACCATGAAAATGACACCCATTATGAAAAAATCGATACTTATTGCGGCCGCCATGTTAGATTTACATTTTGACAACCCTATCGGTTTCAACACCCTCGAAAATCATGAAAATTTCACCCATGACAAAATAATTGATACTACTTACTTTTAGTACGTACTACTATTATTTATTCTGTGCTTTTAAAATATTGTTACAAAAAAAATCTCTTATTATTATTATAATTCAGTATTTAAGAAATGTGGTTATTCGAATATTGTGGTATTTGTACAGCGATCTTTTTGAGCCACTGCAAACAACCGAAACAATATCCACTCACGACGGCGACTGACGGCGAACTGCTATATATATACGAGTACAGTAATCTATGGCGAACTGAGTTAGTGAGTAAACAATTCTGTGGCTGTAGCTCCCCATTGACAGAAATAATTTTATACAAGGATACCAAATCAAAGAAAATTTCGCCATTTTCGAGCCGAAAAAAATTATTTATAGCTTAACAAAACAAAATTACACTGCCATTTACATTCAGTGGCTTCCCACATGATAGATGAAGAGATTAAAAAATAGATTAGAATAGAATAGAATAGAATAATTTTTTATTCAATATCGATTATTACATAATTCTTATTGAATGTCATTTTTTATTTACCACTGGTTCGGAAAATACCTCTGTCCTGGGAAGAACCAGCAAGAAACCCAGCGGGACTTTTTTTTTCAAACATATTTCACTTAACAATAATTTCATTTATACAATTTTTAAATGATTTTTAATAGAACCAGCATGGTGGCGATCACCTTATTCCCAGGGGTTATTTTCATTCATGTATTCCTTAATATTATAATAACCCTTTTTGTACAGTTTTTCTTTAATAAAACTTTTAAACTTGTTTATTGATAAACTTTGAATATGTTCTGGGATTTTGTTGTAAAAGCGTATACGTTGCCCCATAAATGAATTACTGATTCTGTGGAGTCTAGTAACTGGTATTACAAGCTTATGGTTGTTCCTAGTGTTTAAATTATGCACATCCTTATTCTTATTAAAGCTATTTATGTTTTTACGTACATACATTAGATTTTCATAAATATATTGCGATGCCAAAGTTAATATGTTTATTTCTTTAAATTTTTGTCTGAGGGACTCTTTACAATTTAGAATATAAATCGCCCGAACGGCTCTCTTTTGCAAAAAAAATATAGCTTCAATATCAGTCGCATTACCCCATAGCAAAATTCCATAAGAAATTACGCTATGAAAGTAACTAAAATACACTAATCTAGCTGTCTCAACATCTGTGAGACTTCTAATCTTTCTTACAGCATATGCTGCAGAACTAAATCTGCTTGCTAATTTATATATATGGGGGCCCCATTGAAGTTTCGCGTTAATAGTAATACCGAGAAAAACAGTGGTATCCACAAGACTCAACTCCTCCCCATTTAATAGCACATTGGTATTCGAATGTTTTACATTAGGTATTGTAAATTTAATACACTTTGTCTTATTGCCGTTCAAGAGCATATTGTTGGCGTTAAACCAATGTACTAATTTCGATAGAGCATTATTTACATCGTCATAATTAATTAACTGCCGTTTGAGTTTGAATATTAAAGAGGTATCGTCAGCAAATAATACTATATCGTGATTGTCCCCTACAAGATAAGGTAAGTCATTAATATAGATTAAAAACAGGAATGGGCCAAGAATCGAGCCCTGAGGAACGCCCATTGATACTACCGATCCGGAGGAACCTTTACCATTTATCACGACTTTTTGAGTTCTGTTACTTAAATATGAAGTAAGAAGTCTAAGCGCCAAATTTTTTACACCGTAATGTTGTAGTTTCCTGATTAATGTTTCATGATGAACACAATCGAAAGCCTTGGAAAGATCACAGAAAAAAAATTTGATTGATTGAATGATTTGATGAAAGAATGAGTTAAACAATTTATATTTTCAAAAGTTATAGTGTTTACAAGCTTTGGGGACATGATAAATCCACACCATAAGCCTCTAAAACCCCTTTTTTATTTGAAAATAGCAATTAATCGATTGAAAAAAAATTAATAAGTTCAACAATCATTTATCTTTCTAACAATATGCTTTTACATCATTTATATGTATAATATGATTGCTGGATACGATTTCATGCGACAAAACGTTGGAATTTTGATATTTAGGCGTTAGTAGAACATACCAACGCTCTTTGCGCTCTGCATGCAATATAATTTTTATTTTAATATGCTACGAGTATCTTCAAGATTCAATATTATTTTACAACAAAAAGAACAATTATAATACATTTGTGTTTGAAAGAACTATGCTGCACGTTTTTATTATATTAACTACGTCCACTGAATTGGTGTAGGACCACACTCTCACAGAATACCAGCGTAAAATAGCAGCTTAATAGAACAATACGACGAATAGAACGAAACACAGCATTTCGTTTGGTGAGTGTAGGGAACTAGAGACACTTTCTACTAGAATTGAATCATTCCATCTTAGACAGCGCATCTACATTTTGATTCCTAATCGATGACAGATAAAGGTGTCTACAGGCCACGACATCGTCTGAAAACCAGGTGGACTGTGTGCTCGTTTATCACTCTTTATCTATAAATAAACTAGAGATTAGAAACCAAAACCAACACATGCGTGAAAGGACTAACCGAAAGACCAAACGTTTTGTTTATATTACCTAAAACCGTTAATGTTTTAGCCGCCTGTAATAACACGATGCTGAGTGACAGATTTGAAGCTCAGTCTTACTCGTAAACGATAACATACAAGCGAAGCAATTGGCAGCAAGCCTAGTGTGTCAAGTCAGAAGCTATGTTGGATTATCTCAATACAATATTGCAATTTAGTCAACGCATACATTTTATTTATGATCTAACTTCCATTTAGCTTTAAAAGAAGAATTTTTCAGCTAAATTTTGGCTATGGAAGGAAAAAGGTAGATTTCCTACCAGACAAGTTATTTAGCCTGAGGAGACGTGTGTGGTAGTAGCTATATATATATATATATATATATATATATATATATATATATATATATATATATATATATGTATCGAAGCACTTCCGAAAACTTCTATATTTCCGACATTTGTGATGCAATGTCAGTGCCACGACATATTTTTAGCATTACATACTAAACAAGGGGTATGATACATCGATGATCATCGTAAAGGTTGGTTTTCCGATAAGTTTGGAAATGGAATGATTATTGTTTTAAATATTTTTATTTGGAAAATTTCTTTACGAGAGAATCTTGTGAGACGGGATTTTGCTCGCAGGAATAGAAATAAGTCGATATGATTTTGAGCTTTGATTTACTATGAACATAAAAAAATTTAAAGCCCCAAGAAAGTTTTGATTTTTCTTCTAATTGTGTTAATGAGGTTGCTTATTCACGGACGTAGTTTTTTATTGATTTGCTAAATTCAAAATACTCAAGACTACATTCAAGCTGTTAAAAAATTATTTATATGTAAACCAATAAATTACATAATACTGTAACGCTTGTGCGAGACCTGGATATTGGATCAACAGCAATGTAAACCATCCTCCTCGACCCCGTTAACGTTGTTCGAGATGGTAAATTATCGATAAGCAAAGAGACCGTGGGATATATCGAATATGCCACTAATTAGTGGTAATTAATTACAATACAATTTGAAGCAGTCAAGAAAAACCAGTGGCTTTGGACATGGCCAAAATAGAATGGCAAAGTGGCAGAATAGATTAGAATAAAATAATTTTAATACAATATAGATAACAAGTTTTTTTATTGAAAGTAATTATTCTACTTTTATCACTGGTTCCAAAAAAAAGTTCCTCTGCCCTGAGAAGAACCAGAAACTCAGCAGGACTATTTTTTCAAAGAAAAAATTAACAATAAAATACAGATTGTACAAACTACTTACAAAAGTGATATAAAAAATATCTTGGGAGCGACCACTTCATTCTCAGGGATTATTATCAACATGTATTCATTTAAACACTCATAAACACTCACGCCTGTCAGCCAGAGGGGTAGGCAGAGACTATGGACTTCCATTTGTCACGATCCTGACACACCTCTCTCGCCTCTTTCACATCCATATACCCACGCATACACGCTCGTCGGTTAAAGGTACTCTTGATTTGGCCCATTTTCAATATATCGCCAATTTGGTCGATAAACTTTCGCCTAGGGCGATCCTTCCCGACTCTGCCGTTTCTTTTAGATTAAAATTACCATTTGTATACAGTATTTGTTTAATAAAATATTTAGAATGAATAACAGAAACCATGTATATTTTCTTGGAAATTGTTGTAATATCATATACATTGTCCCATAAATGAATCACTGACTTCGTGGAGTCGAGAAACTGTTGTAAGTAGCTAGTAGTACAAATTTTTCAAATTAAAAATATAAGACAAAACGAATTCCGCTACTTATTTCTTTCCGAATCTCTTTAGTCTAAAGGAGCAGGCATCGTGTTGTAAATTATATTACGATATTTCACATTTGATTTATCAGGCTAATAATATATTTTTAATTCCGCTTCAGCCAGTTAACAGTGGTAGAGCCAGGCGGCAACTTTTACTGTCGCATGGATGGGCCGGCTCGAACCGGGGTGGTACCACGACCTCACAGAATACCAGCGTGAAGTAGAGGTTTACCTCTGCGTTTCGCTTGGTGAGTGCAGGTGGCCGGAAGCCCTTTTCACTGGAAATGAGGCATTCCATCCTAGTCCTCACGGGTGAAAACGCACCAGCATTTTGATCTGTAACAGAGGATAGATGTAGATGTCTATGGGCCGCAGCAACCACTTACCATCAGGTGGACTGTGTGCTCGTTTTTCACCTTTATTCTATAAAAAAGAAAAAAAAAGCCATTAAAGTAGCGTATTATTTTTGTGTTTTGTCAAAAGAAAAATCGTTGTTTGGTTCTTACCGTTATTCTTCTAGTAATTTTAGATACTAGGATTTCATTCATATAGCTGTACTTTTCGAGATTTTGACATGTTTTAGTTTGGCATACTCCTGTTATACAAACAAATGGGCAAAGTTAAATGAAAAGTATTATATTCAAAATGAACCCTTGTCCTTGTTGTCCTTTAGAAATCACTGTTTGTGTAAAGAAAGCTATGCCATCGCTTCAACATGTCACTACTGTATGAGACCTTCTGAGAAACAACTGCGATAAACTTATAAGATTATTTTTCTCTCAAAAGTAACATTAAAGATGTTGAAAATTAATTAGTAGAGATCCGCGTTATGAAATCCAATGATGTGTTTTACCTAATTTGGAGAACACCTTCCCTCCTCCCTCAATTGCGAGCATTATCCCCGTCACCACTAATCCCACCACTCCTGTTGATAATACAGTCCACATGTGTTTCGTCTTTAAACGAGGCATAAGGTGTAACAGACTCTGCGGCGACTGAACAGCAGGCGATCTTCAAACTAGGTAAGACGAATCTTAAGTTAGTAACGCGAATCTTTAATTAATTATTTAACAGATTTAATAAAATATTTCACAAAGTAACGCCGGATTCTATAAATTATCTACATTAACAGTTTAATATTATAAAATATATACATAATTAAAAACGACGCTACGAAAGCTACTGATATCAACTCGTTCTTACCTTCGCTAGTGCTTTGATCTAATTTAAAATGTAAGAAAGTTAGGCATTTGTATTAACTGCCTTAATTAAAAATTAACAAGCTGCGAGGCGTTTCATCTTATCTCGTCTAAATTACGGTTGACAACACATCTGCGGCCTTTTATAAAACGAGTGTGACAAACGAGCAAACAGTCCACGTGATTTTAGGTGGATGCTGTAACCATCAATGGGTGGACATTACATATGACCATACATTTGACCTTGATTAAGATTTAATAAATTTAGGCACCCCTGAGGAGTAAGATGGAATGCTTTATTACAAGTAAAAATGGTCTTTGATTCTCTACATTCACCATACGAATCACAAAATCATTATGCAAGTTTTTGGCGCTTGAATTTTATATGAGCGTGGCTTTTCCCCAGTTTAGCGGACCCATCCCTGTTGCAGGTACAACAGCTTTTTTATAATATGAGGATGACAAACGAGCACACAATCTACCTGATGGTAAGTGAATGCTCTGGCTCTTAGACATCTCACATTACCATTCTGTGAGATATGGATTGTCTAGCGATTATACGAAATCCCTTGACAAGAAAAATTTACAATATAAATCCTATAATAAACGGCAACACGTTGCTGTAATCGCGCGATGATACGCTGAATATTCATGATGCAAGTGAAGGGATCACGCATAGGATCACCTCGCAGCACGCACGGCCTCACCTCCGGCTGGTCATTAGCATAAGCTTAGTTACCATGTGCTGAAAAAAATCTATTTTTTTTTGCATTTTTATTTTAAGAAAATAACCAGCAGTGCTCTTAATATTACTAAAATCACTTTTTATAGGTTGTAATGGGTTAATACAAGAACATCATATATTGAAGTACCTTTTTAATATTTATATTATTAAATGAGAGGAATTAAACTTTCATCATTCGAACAACACAGTGCCATAGAAATGAACAAAAAATAAAATTATGCGTATTATAAATTTATTATATATTATTATACCAGAAGTAGAGAAGGTAAAATAAAATGCACATACATGATATATAATTTTAATGTTATTTTTATTTCTTTTCTTTTTAATGCATATTTTTTGCATTGTGTGCTCATTACTTATTATTAACTTGACTATTATAATTTTTAATTAAGTTAAATGTATATTTCATTTTAAAACGTGTGTCTTTAACCAGAATATCTTAGACCACTGGCAATACCAGTTATAATTAATAGGCAACCTAAGGCGAATGGAAAATTAATTTAAATTACCCATAATGTTCTTCTTTTAACGTCAGAATTTCTCTTCCAAAGAGTAATTCACATTGATCAAATATTCTTCTTCTTCTTCTTTTAAATTATGGCTTCTCTTGATAGAATTCTGCCAGTGTCAAGTCAGTCATGGGAGTGACAAGTAAATATTTATTACATTAAAGAGTTCTCAATTTTACAAGTGGGTTCACAATCTACAACAAAAGACGTCACATTTTTAAGTACCATCACCAAAATTGATTAGTAATTTTACAGTTTAATATTATTAGTACGAATAAAATCACACAAAATATTTACAAAAGGAGTATACACCAGGGACAACAAATTCTGGAAATTTACAGGACGCGGGATGTAATGGGGCAGGATATCATAGAGAGACTGACAAAGATTAGGACACTCAAAGAACAGATGATTTACAGATCCTTCGTCTAGACCACATTCACAGATTGAGCTATCCCTAATCCTAAGTTTTGCCAAGTGTACCGGAGTACAAGCATGTCCAAAGCGAAGGCGACAAACAGTAGATGTGATTGTTTTATTAAAGTGGCGATATTGAAAGAACCAGGGTTTTGATGGAATATTAGTTTGGACTTTGGAATAGTATTTACATTTTAAAAGTTTAGACTGATGCCAGATACTTTGCCATGTAGACAGAAGGCTGGCTCCAGCCTTTGGAAGGAGGTCATATGCATAGAGGCATTGTTTAGGGAGGGAGCCAGATTTGGTGGCTTCTTTAGCTAAATGATCCGCAATTTCATTACCCTGAATCCCGCAGTGGCTAGGGATCCAAGCCAAGACAATTTTCAGCCCTTTTTTATGGCAGTTGTACAGAGACTTTCTAATATTTAAAATTAGGGGATATCTTATCTTAGAGTGGAAAGGACTGGATGCTATGCTTTGAAGGCAACTGAGCGAGTCTGAGAAAATGAGGGTCCTTTCCAGATTGTGAGATTCTGCATATAAGACTGCTTCTAAGATAGCTAAAGACTCACCTGTGAATACAGATGAGTCAGGAGGGGAGTTAAAATTTAAAATAATCTTGTACTTGGGGATCCACACTACGGATCCAACTAATCCCTCGTCACTTAGCTTTGAAGCATCAGTGTACATAATTAACCAATCATGCCAATTTTGGAGGAGAAGCATATTTAATTTGTTATTTACTTTAATAGTATTCTTATCTAATCCAAAATTTAGAATGATGTCTGGGTTGAAAATTAGAGCTTCGTATGGGATATTGAAAAGTGGATTGCTAGGGGATTGATAAACAGGAGAGTGAACATTGACTAATTTAATGTAACTTTTTATAATAAATGGCAAATCTTTGTGGGACCAATATGAAGATTCCCTGACCGACTGATACAAGGAACGAAGTTTGGAGAGGAGAGGATGGTGTAAATAACAAACAGCTTTGAACAAAAACCTATCTGAGAGATATTGTCTACGTAGAAATAAGGGGGGCTCAACACATTCAACTTGTAGAGCAGAAATGGGAGTAGATTTCATGCCACCTGTTATTATACGTAGACATTTTGACTGAATTTTGTCCAAGGTATTGAGAGCCATTTTGCTACATGGCTCTAGTAAAAAGCAGCCATAGTCAAAATGACTTCTAATAAGGGCATTGTATAAAAGCTTTTGCGAGTAGGGGTGGGAACCCCACCAGGCACCTGACAGGGATCGGATTACATTGACGTTTTTTTCACATTTGGAAGCAATATATGAAAGATGAGGAATTCCTGTCATTTTGCTATCCAGAATAACTCCTAGAAATTTCACCTGATTTTCAGTGGGGATTAGGGTATTATCAATATATATGGGCACTTCTGGAATTTGCCTTCGCCTAGAGAAAACCACAGTACTGCATTTCAAAGGGGATATTGATAAGCCATGCTCAAACAGCCAGTTATTAAGAAAGTTGGCAGCTTGGGATAAACGGGAGGTAGCATTGGCAATAGAGGCATCAGTTACAAATAAGGCTAGATCACCTGCATATTGCAGGACATTACTTAAGTAATTCACAGATCTGTCTAGATCATGAGTGTAGAGACTGTACAACAAAGGGCTCAAGACAGAGCCTTGTGGTAGCCCCTTCCAGGTAAATCTAGGTGGAAGAAATCTGCCTTCAGAACGGACTAATATGCGTCTATGTGAAAGTAAGTTTGATACAAAGTTTGTTATTCTCTCAGGAATGTTCAGCTGATGCATTTTTTGCCTGAGCAGTGGGAGAACAACATTATCATATGCCGCACAAACATCAATAAAAACACCTACCAGAAAACTTTTATTGGAGAAGGCAAGTCTTATATCGGATACTAAGATGCTAAGGCTATCCATTGTACTAAAACCTTTTCTAAAACCAAATTGACTCTTTGGTATAATGCCTCTATTTTCAAGAATCCACTCAAGTCGATTTTTTACAAGGTGCTCCATGATTTTAGACAAGGTTGATGAAATAGCAATAGGGCGCTAACTTAATGCTGAAGAAGGGTCTTTACCAGATTTTAGGATGGGTATAACAATATGAGTTTTCCAATCATCTGGAATGGAACCAGTTGTAAAAGCAAAGTTAATGATTTTTAAAAAGAACTGTTTACACTTAGTACCCATATTAACTAGAAATGAGTAGGGGATGCCATCAATGCCAGGAGTGGAATCCTTTAGGTGCCTAAGAACTAACTGCAGTTCAGCTATTGAGAATGGTTCATTAAAGTTATTAAAAGAGTTAGATGAATGAGGGGGAAATGATTTAGAGTTAGGAAATATCTCTTCTTCCAATGGAACCCAGGGGGGGGGCCAGTCTGTTACTGAAGTCGTCTAGCCAGCAGGATGGGTCTGCACAAAGGGGATTACTATAATTTAAAGCACCACGGAAGCGCCTGATACTTTTCCAAACAAGAGAAGAAGGTGATCGGGGAGATAGGCTCTCACAGAATGAAAGCCATCCTTTTTTTTCTTTTCGGAAAGAAGTTTTTTGGTCTGAGCAGCTATTTTTTGATATTCTAGAAAATTTTCCATGGTCATATTAGAGGAATAAAGCCTTTCTGCAGCCTTTCGTTTTCTAATAATTGAGGAGCAGTCTGCATCCCACCATGGAGGTGAAGAAATTTTTTTTGTGGAAGAATTCTTCAAAGGGAAATTTTGCAGGCTATATTATTCAGAAGGGTTATAAATTGGGAGTAGACACTCTGAAGGTTATCTAAAGAAACTGGGGGAAGGTTATTGATATGAAGTTCTGATTCTGACGAAAATACATTCCAATCAGCTTCAGACAGGTTGAATTTGAAAAGAGGAGATATACTTCGAGTAGGGACACATCTATTACTTAGGTTTAAGAGGATGGGAAAGTGATCACTACCAAAAGAGGAAGGAAGAGTTTTCCATGATATGCTAGCAGCCAAGATTGGAGAGCACAATGACAAGTCTACTGCGGATTTAGTATTCTGCGAAGGGTAGGACATTCTGGTGGGAGAACCATCATTTAGAAGACAAAGATTAAATTCATTGAAGACATCAAGTAGCAAATAAGAAAAAGAATCAGATTTATGGGAACCCCACATAACATGATGACTGTTGAAGTCTCCTAGGATAATGTAAGGTGGGGAGATGCTTGATAGAATTAAATTGAGTTCTGAAATACAAGAAGGAGTGGGAGCTGGAATGTAAATGGATAGAATTGTGATGTCTAAAGCCTTAACAGCTACTGCATTAATATTGCCTAGTATAGGAGGAAGCTGGATAGGTGATAAAGGAATGGTCCTGTTTAGTAGAATCAGAGCACCGCCATAGCCGTCACTCCTATTACTACGATAACAGGAGAAGCCTGGAATTCTAAATGTGGACCCAGGCTTAAGCCAGGTTTCCGATATTGCAAGTAATGAAGGTTTATAAGAGTTAATTAAGTGAATTATATCAGGTTTCTTATTCCTGATGCTCCGACAATTCCACTGGAGGAGGGTTAGGGACTCGAACTTTATATATTCTGGAGAAGAGGACATCTAGTTTGTTTTTCACGTTGAACGGTAAATGGGAATCATCAAATTTGCCAACAATATCAGTAAGGGAGGCGACAAGATTTTCTAGAAGATTATCATTGGAGGATATTACATTGTTTTGTAAAGCATGTCCATTGGGGAGGGATGAGGAAGGAGTACTTGTTATAATGTGAAACTTTATCATAACCTACTGAAGATTGCGCTGGGATAGATTTGGCTTTATAGGTGGTTTTCCTATAGGATTGGGAAGGAGTTGGAAAAGTAGGAAGGTTTCTAGGTGCCTGAGTAGAGGGGAGATGGCTTGCAGGAACTTGTGAGGATGCAACATCAGAATAAGGTCTTCTGACAGCTGGGAAACGGGCAGAAGCTTCAAGATATGACACATTCTCTTGTGACATTACTATTTTGATAGCTTTTTGCCTTGAGTGTTCAGGGCAACTTTTTTCAATGGCCGAATGGTTTGCAGAGCAGAAAAGACAGGTTGGGGAATCTGTGGAACAATTTTCTCCAGTATGCTCTTTGCTGCATTTAAAGCAGCGTGGTTTGGATCGACATTGGGCTTTGACATGACCGAAACGACAGCATTTAAGACACTGGATAGTAGGGAGAAGGTAAGTCTCTACAGGTATTGATGCATAAAAACAATATATATGGGAGGGGAGCACTTGTCCAAAGAAGGTTAGGACAACAGTTTGAGTTGGGACCCACTCTACTTCATCGCCCTTCTTGACCTTTCTATTAAGTCTTCTGGCTTTGATGATTTCCCCTCTACCAGGAGGGAGCTCGAATTCGGAAACTAGTTCCTCCATGGAGATGTCAGTTGGGATACCCCTAATCACACCCATACGAGTAACATTAAAAGTTGGAATGACAGCAGAAAATTTATATTGGGAAAGAAACTGAGAGTCAATAAAATTATTAGCATCAGTAGCTGTTTTAAAAGCAATTGAGATTCTATTGCGCCCTAAGATTTTTATGCCCTGTTTTTCAATATTGGCTACTTTATTTTGTGAGAGGATATGGCCAATTTTCACAGGTCTAATTGTATAACCTGATGATGGATCAGGTTCTGAGCGACTTAAATGAATAACGAAGGGGCCCTTATCGCTATCTACATACTTTTTTTTTCTTGGAATTCAGGGTGGATGAATGTATTTTGATAGGAGGCCGAAGGGTGATCATCGTGCCCTATTTTTTTCTTTGGGAAGCTGGGTAAAGGATCCGTAAGTTTCCGTTTGACAGTGCTAGAATCACCGCATAAATCCGGTGGTTCAGCGTCTCCCCCATCAACATCCATCGTCGTCACAAAGATCTACATCAACTATCTAAACAAATAATACTCACCAACGAACAAACAGAACACACACAAACAACACAAAGAAAATTGAGAAAGTTTACGCAAATTTAAATCGAAAAAGGATTAAAAACTTATTTCAGTACAAAAATAACGTGTAACTACCAATCACTCTGACAGCAGAATCCCGATCAAATATTGATGAGTCCGGAAATTAACTTCTGTATTGTCTGCTATCTTCTCTAATCACTGTAGTGTAACACAGGCTCGGCACGCACTTAACTAAACACGTCCACTCTCGCCCGAGGCTCTCGTGTAACTGACGCGGTGCGCTCGAGACTGTGACTTATATATAAATGTATGTTTGTGTATTTGTGCAAACACTACAACTTCCTTATCGTGTTCAAACATCGCTTGTTACAATATCAGTGTGAGAATAAAGGAAATGGATTTTCAGATTTATTTAACATTTAGTTCAGGTGTAACACATTACAGATTATTCAAAGATTTTTAAATAATGTTTCGTAGTGAACCGGAAAACTTTTTTTATTATAAATTACGGCTCCGTGGCGCAGTGACTCGGCAATGAGTTGCAGCGCTAAGGGCCGCAGGTTCAAATCCCACAAGGATCAAGTATTTTTATGGCCTATAAATAATTGTACTAGGTCTGGAAGTTTATCCTTGTGCAATTTATGTATGTAAGTTACCACGATACAGGAGAAAATCTTAGTGTGAAGGTAACGTTTCTAAAAAATAAAAAACAGCTTATCTTTATATAATTCTTCTGTACGTGTGTTTGTTACTGAACTGCTCCTAAATGGCTGGACCGATTTTGATGATTTTTTTGTGTTTGTGCGTATCACTGGATGGTTTAGAATCACAATTGTACCCGGTAGGTGACGCTGTTATCGAGATCCGGAAATCACCCGTGTGAGTCCTTATTTTTATTACTTATTATTTGTCTGAGTTGATTTGTTTTGCTCAACAAATATATTTTGTTCTGAAATCAGAAGCTGTGTTCTAAAAACAGTGGGCGAGTGGAGTTGCTCTTAACACGAGATGTCAAGCAAATCAATTGCCGCGTTGAGTGGGACATCAACCGGAACTTCGAGAATCAAGCCATTAATGTCCTGATTTCTTGGTTCTTCCTTATTTATGATATCGATATTTTCTATTCACAATAAAGCTATATCATCTCTTGCATCATGACGAGAGATATTATATTGATCTAGTGGTGGGAGATTCCTGGTCATGAGGTCGCGGGTTTGAATCTCGGGTCGGGCCAAAATTCAATTATTTGGCTTTTCTATCAAGAAACAGTAATTGTCCGGAGTCATGAAGTTGGCGGTGTTTCACCGCGTTCCTCAGAAAGTACGTAAAACCGTTGATCTTCGCCCGATCTCACTCCGGTCGTGTCAGCTTACCATTTCATCGGACTGTGAGAGTGAGGGAATAGAGAGTGCACCTGTGCTTGCAAATACACTTGCGAAATATAATCATGTCCTGCACAGATGACTAGTCTTTGTTGAGACTAGCCGTGACAGAAATTTGGTCAGAAGTTTAGCTTGACTGTCAGATCAGGATATTAAACATCTCAGTGACTATGTCGAGAATTACAAATAAGTTAAAGTTAAACCTAATAAAATCATCTTATGGGCCGCAGCAACCACTTACCATCAAGTGGACTATGTGCTCGTTTGTCACCCTTATCATATAAAAAAAAAATCCATAAAATTAGTATTATTCAAATCCATAACGGGTAACTGAAGTGCATTGTTTTAAAAAGAATTTCCCAATTCTTACGACAGACAAACATACATATTATACATATCCGCATTTCTGACTGATTCTCTGACTGAATTGTATAATAGAGGTAAAATTAAAAACTTTGTACAACCGACTTAAATAAAAATAAAAATTCAATTAAAAAGTCAATTAGTCAATTAAATAAACATAATTAAGATAACTCAAAAACAACTAGTCAGACCTTGATCATATTTCATCAAGATCACACAAGCACGAGCTTTCAAATAAAAATGTAATCATCAAAATCGGTTCACCTAGAAAAAATGTCTATAGAGAATAAAAAAATATTTTTTTTGTTTTATAAACTAAACTTAACTGTACTACCAAGGCGGCATAACCGCGTCAGCGACAAAGTGTTAATTCATTTAACATTCTGAATATCAAACATTAGTCCCAGAAACTAAAAGCAACGGTATACGAGTAAATAATAAATCTTTAAAGAGCTGAGGGAACGATTTAGGAAACAATTCCAAAGCTTTTCTCAAACTGAGTTTAGAAATTTAAATTACAGCAAATTACCAGAACGACGCACGCCGCGTGATAATTTGAATTACAGTAATTATGACAACACTATTTATAAAATTATAAAACTGAAGTGACAAACGAACTTTTTTTATTAGAAGGGGAAGAGGAGGCAAACGAGCATACGGCTCACCTGATGGTAAGTGACTATCGCTGCCCATGAACAACTGCTAATATTTTTAGTCTTTGAGGTAGTGAAGTCACATATGTAGCCTTCTTTGTTTGAAGTGGACTGCATGTATCGACCACAGAGTTCTTTCTGATTGAATTGACTGACTAGCGCTGCGAAGAGATGTTGCATCCCTTTGCAAATTCCAGCGCATTAACCTATATCTATAATTTAATCGCATCTACTGTAAAGGAATCCTGGCATCTAGTACTACAACACTCCAGGCGGTAGGGGCCTGGCTAACTCCCAAATATTACCTCTTAAAGGGATATTTGCCATAGTTCCCATGCTTGGCATGCGGGTTTTTTTTTATATGCGCAGTTTTTTTTTCAGCTGTCATCAGAAAGATGCTGCTAACCGTCACCTGGTTCGGCTGACATCCGTCACCTGTTCCGAAATTCACTGGATGATATGGAGTAGAGGATACTCCTATACAGTTACTACTGCGTTACTTTGATACTCTTATACATAGGTCAAGCTATTAAGCGTGCAAAAATAAAAATATTCTTAACCAAAATTATTATAGATTACTTTTTTTTCTACCTTATACTTTCTCTGAGCAACATGACACAATGACATAATAATTGATATTCATATAGTAGACGATGAATAGCTAATAATTTAAATTGTCTTATAGTTAATAAATATCGCTATAAAACGTTTGACGTCGATAGCACTTTGAAGAATCTGGAAATGACAGTCTTATCATGTTCAAACATCGATTCTTAAACCATAATGAGCGCAAAAATATACGAAATAGCTTTTCGGATTTTAGACCATTTAGTTAAAATACATGGATGAATGAACTATGGCATAGTAAATTTCACACTAAACGAGCAAACCACGGCGATCCCCGTCGGTATCAATATAATTATTAATAGCAGTTCTATGTGCTTATTTACCACGGGCTTAGCGGTGAAGGAAGACATCGTGAGGAAACCAGCAAGTCTGAGAAATAATATATTTCTAAAACGAGTGACGTCGACAAGCACTCAAGTTGCGTATTTTCTTATTATAATTTGATTACAGATTTCATGGTTATAGAACTAAATGAGAATAAATCGTATATAATTTTTTTTATATCTTACGTCTTTTTTATACTCTTACATTGTCATCAGATTCTGCGCAAGCTCATCGGGAAGTATTTTAAAATGAATTACAAAATTTAACCCTGTCAGATATAGGTACGCAAAAGCGAGTCAATAAAAACGTAGTATTAAAAAAAGTGAATATTTAAATTAGTATTTAAACTATGCCGATGTTTACTCCTGAGTATTTTACTTGGTAAAGGAGTTAGACTGTTTCTCTACCTTCGCCATTTATTAAGAATATAATAGATATAATAGATATTATAACCACATTCTAACATTCTAAGATGTTAATGACTATCAAGCACCCACCGGGAATTCACCAGGAATGCACCTGGAATGCTGCATTCTACAAGTCTGTGAACATGTTCATGATCGCCTTGCCATTACATCACATTAATAAACCACAAATACCACTGCAAGATTTCATGATACTGTAAGCTCGTTCTACGTTCTCTTGGACTGAAAATTAATATTCAAAAGCGTTAAGTAACCCGAATTAACTACAAAATCAGGACGTCAAAAAACGCAGTCCCTTGTGACTATAGTTGGTGTAAGTCACTCGTAATATCAGGAATTAAAACAAGTAAAAATAAGTCAAATTAAACGCGATAAAATTCGTGAAATTGCCAAGGCAAAGTCAGAGCACATCGGCAGAATTGGCGAGAAACTAGTTCGCCTCCCTTCAAGTGTGTCCAAGGGAACTTCTGTCAGCCATCTCTGCACAGGGTGGACGACTCACTGGCCCCCATAACGCAAAGGAGAAAGCCGATCTGCTAGGCTCTCTTTTTGCTTCCAACTCGACTCTAGATGACGGGGAGAACACACCGCCGACCATCCCGCGGTGTGAGTGCTCCATGCGGGAAGTGCTGTTTACACAGCGCTTGGTGCGTAAAGCACTCCTCTCCCTGGACGTCAACAAGTCGAGTGGGCCTGATGGAGTCCCACCTATTGTGCTGAAGACGTGTGCTCCGGAATTGGCACCGGTTTTAACGCGTCTTTTTCGGTACTCCTACTCCCTAGGCGTAGTCCCGGACTCATGAAAGACAGCTTTGGTGCACCCGATCCCTAAAAAAGGCGACCGCTCAGATCCGTCCAACTACAGGCCTATCGCCATCACCTCCTTGTTCTCCAAAGTAATGGAAACGATCATTAACAGCCAGCTCATACGGTACCTTGAGGATCACCAGCTGATTAGTGACCGCCAGTACGGTTTCCGTCGAGGTCGCTCAGCTGGTGATCTTCTGGTCTACCTGACCCATAGATGGGCGGAGGCAGTGGAGTCCAAGGGGGAGGCGTTGGCCGTTAGTTTGGACATAGCGAAGGCTTTCGATCGGGTTTGGCATAAAGCGCTTCTTTCGAAGCTGCCTTCCTATGGGCTTCCCAAGAAATTGTGCAATTGGATCACCAGCTTTCTTGCAGATCGGAGCATCAAGGTCGTAGTAGACGGTGCATGCCCCGATTACAAGCCCATTAACGCTGGTGTTCCACAAGGCTGCGTGCTATCACCAACGCTGTTTCTTCTGCATATCAATTATATGTTGCAAACCAGTAACATTCATTGCTATGTAGACGACAGCACTGGTGATGCTTTATACACCGGCCGTGCCAATATTTCTCGGGAAAACGTCGCCGAGTACCATAACAAACTTGTGTCTGAAGTCGAGTCTTTGCTGAACAAAGTCTCGGATTGGGGGCGACTAAATCTAGTCCAGTTTAATCCTTAGAAGACACATGTTTGCGCGTTTACCGCTAAAAAGAACCCCTATGTCGTATCTTCTCAGTTTCAAGGCACTCCTCTAGTTGCCTCAGCCAGTATCGGAACCGTCGGTGTCGACATATCGAGTGAAGTGCAGTTTCGTGGTCACTTGGAAGAGAAGGCCAAATTGGCCTCTAAAAAGCTTGGCGTGCTCAGCAGAGCGGGACAGTATTTCATGCAGGCACACCGCTTGCAACTTTACAAGGCGCAGGTTCGGCCTCACATGGAATACTGTTCCCATCTCTGGGCAGGGGCCCCCCAGTGCCAGCTCCTTCCACTTGACCGCATCCAGCGCAGAGCGGTTCGAATCGTCGACGACCGAGTTCTTTCCGATCGGCTTGACTCACTGGCACTGCGTAGAGAGTTTGCATCTCTTTGCGTATTTTATCGCATCTACCACGGGGAGTGTTCTGAGGAATTGTTCGGACTAATTCCAGCCGCTCAATTTCATCATCGCACATCGCGACAGAACTTGCGATACCATCCATATCATCTAGATGATTGGCGGTCCACCACTGTGCGATTCAGAAGAAGTTTTCTCCCTCGCACAACTTCCTTGTGGAATCGATTACCACCAGCGATTTTTCCGGACCGATACGACTTAGGGACCTTCAAAGAAATAGCCTACTCCTTTTTAAAAGGCCGGCAACGCATCTGCGATTCCCCTGGTGTTGCAGTTGTTCATGGGTGGCGGTAGTCACTTACCATCAGGTGAGCCGCATGCTCGTTTGCCCCTTCTCCTATAAAAAAAAATAGATTCATTCAATAAAATATGAACCGCTTTCAATTGAATTTACTTTAACGCTTCATAAAACTTGAGGAAACAAGTTAAGAGGCAATTCCCAAGCTTTTACACAAACTAAGTTTTGCGAGTTAAATTGCAGCATGTTATGCGCGACACGCGCACTACACACTAAATCTAAACTGCCATGTTCGTAATAATAGTAACAAAATTTATAGGAACTAGTCGCCTAGTGGTCAAATAGTATAGTGTGTTTCTTTATTTGAAACGTAACGTTTGAGAAACATAACTATGTCTTAAACCGTACATCTGAGTCAAACAGTAGTACAGATGTTATGTGTTTGACATTGGTTGTATGAACTTAAACCACTGACCTCTATTATGCAATTGCACTGGACTGGCTATACCATTCCATTTGATTTTCGCCATTTTGGCGCTAATAGCAGAAGTAAACGTTCACGGAACTAACAATAGAGATAGGACACGGTGGCAAATTGTGTGATGGTGGGTGGTGAATTTAACCCAAGGTGAGAAAAAAATAACAAAAACATCCTTATATCGCGCACGCTGCGGAAACTATTGACAACAGAGTAAAGTGATGTAATACAGTTTTATAGAAGACATCAATATCTACAAAAAAGGCTGCGATACAATATGTTTACATATTACAGTTATGTCATAATAACTACTTTATTATGTTAAAATATGCAATAGTAACGCCGGTACAAACTAGGCCACATTATTCGTACCTTGGTATTAATCCTTATATCCAAATTAATCACTTCGTGTTCAAGACTATATCAGTACCTGTACCATGCATAACCACCAATTACGTTAACCAAGTAATTTAAGTAACATTTTTCACTTTTTAAATCTTTGTTAAGTCTCTCTCGAAGTTCGCATGTTGCGAGGCGTAGACGCGTGATATACGCAGGTGAAACCGCGGGGCACAGCTAGTAATACAATTTATTAAAAAAAAATTGACGCCGAGTTATTCTATTTATGTTTTTCTTGATAACAAACCATAGAGTATGTTCATTCGAGAGGTTTAAAAAGGTCCAATGGGTAGGAAAACCGGGAATAACTACATAATAATAAAATATATGATTTTGTAATGAATTATTGTTAACCATTCATTTATTCCTTGTAATAGAGAAAATCAATAAGCTGCTAAAATATTATGCCTATTTAAACAATATCAATAGGTACAGTTGCAATATTATAAACATTATATTACATTAAAGAATACCTTACCATAAATCATTGACGTCATAATCATTTTGATTCGAACGCCAATTCTCAAGTTTTATGCTTTTTACTTTGCACTTCCCTTCTGCTTTACTTTTTATTATATTACTAACATGAAACATATCCGACCTACCCAACACACACTCTTTTTCTCGTTAAAAACTTTAAAATACACTTAGACGTTTTAAACAAAACAACGGCCACTGACAAATTATGTCAAATTTAGGCGCTTCAAATCTATGTTTAAACGTTATGTGTGAATGAATGTCTTCCAGGCCAATTTTAGCAACGGCGGCCTGTTTTAACGGAGACTAGCTATCTGCACAAGAAATAATTATAGAGCCCTAGTATATTTGCAATAACAGGTGCAACTTCTATACCTTAACTCTCATAGTTCAAATGACAGTAATCCGACACGACCGGGGAAATATGAGGCGAAGGGTCAACCAGCTTTCCGAGCCACGGGGTGAAACAGCGCCAATTTCCTGACTCTGGGCTGCTACTGAGAAATTCTTGACAGAGTACAGACAAAGTATATTATATATAAATTTTAGCTTTCTGCACTCCTTCCCATATAAACTTTACTATGCCAAATCTCACACTGCTCGGTGTGCGCAATATGCTTACACAGGGATTCAAAGTTTTGCCTTCGCGTATTAATATTTATATGTATATGAAAATAATATTTGTACCGTCGTTTGCGCAAGCGGGTTTGTCCGTCATTTGCACAAAACTATAAAGTGTTACTTTTCGGAGTGCAGTGTGACATTTTTGAAAAGATTGAAAAATATAATTAAATTTTGAAGAAAAAGTATCTTGAATAATGTGTAGATAAAATAAGAAGAAACTTTTTCCCAAACTTTTAAGAATTATTACGTGATATTGACTTTCCCGAGCCGGCTGTTTCTGTTAGTGTGGGTGGATTATGTGACCCAAAACAGATAGCTAATCTATTTAAGGACCATTTTAAAGTAGAGGCAGTATTATGGCAAGAAGCAGAAGTGGGGGTGGGCGATGGTGGGGTTGTCGGGACTGGTGAACCTTTCCGTATTACAGCTAAGGATATAAAGCTGGTACTAAAGCAGATGACCAGAGGAAGGTCACCGGGTCACGATAGCTTCAGTGTCGAGCACCTTCACAATGCAGGACCGCATCTTCCAAGGGTTTTATCACTATTATATACTTTCTGTATTCGGCACTCTTACTTACCATTCGAGCTAATGAGGACCGTTGTTGTACCTATTTTAAAAATCAAGACTGGAGATATTTCTGACAAGACAAATTAAAGGCCTATTTCTCTGGCAACTGTTATTAGCTAAGGTGCTTGACTGATTGCTTGAGCGACGGCTCAGTAACTTCATACAATTAAATGATGCGCAGTTTGGCTTTCGACCTGGCCTATCAACAGAAAGTGCTATACTATCGCTGAAGCATACCGTCAAATACTACACCCAGAGACAAACGCCAGTGTATGCTGCGATCTGCTTTGGTCAAAATTACGTGACATAGCTGTTCCAAATGAATTAATCACCACGTTGAAATATTGGTATGGCCATCAAGTTAACCAGGTCAAATGGTCTGGTGCGCTATCTGACGAATACATTTTGGAATGCGGGGTGAGGCAGGGGGGGTTATCCTCGCCTTTGCTGTTCAGTCTCTACATTGACGGGCTCATTGGTGCACTCAGTAGCACCAGGATAGGCTGTTCTATTGACGGACAAATGGTTAATAGTATTAGCTATGCTGATGACATGGTATTGCTGAGTCCATCGGTGAGCGCATTGCGTAAGCTGTTGGCTGTCTGTGAAGTATACGCTGCTAAACACGATCTCCTTTATAACATCAAAAAGAGTGAGTTAATGGTATTTCAAGTTGATGCTAAAAACCCCAGGTTGTGCCTCCAGTCAAGCTCCTTGGAGTGCCATTAAGTAGGGTGTCACAGTTTAAATATTTAGGACACATTGTTACAGAGAATCTCACAGACAACTGTGATATAGAGAGGTTTCCCGCATGTTTGCTATCTGTAATAAAGAAGTCAAAATTACTCTTTTCAAGGCTTACTGCCAAACCTTTTACACCTGCAGCCTGTGGTATAGCTATTACGCAAAGGGCCTATAATGCACTTCGCGTACAATATAATAATGCCTTCAGGATGCTGATGGGCCTTCCGTGTTATGCAGTGCATCTGCCATGTTTGCTGAAGCGGGCGTTGATGATTTTCATGGCATCATACGGAAGCGAATATCGTCCAGCAGGCGCAGATTGCGGAGGAGCTCAAACGGCGTCCTGAAGGTAGTTAAAGATAGGCTTGATTGTTCAATTTAAGGGCATTGTACTCGAATGCATATGGGTGGGACACTTAAGTATCTTAATTAATAATTTTAAGTTGTAAGTTATTTAATTTGATTTAATTTAATTTACTAACATAGCTTTTAAGAAATTTACTAACAAATTTGTATGGATTTTTTAATCTGAAATAAACGTTTTATTATTATATTAAACGCAACTACTTTAGGAATCCCGTTAAAAAATACAACTATCGAAGGACAAAATGAAATTCAATTAATAGAATTAAATCATCTGTTGTATATGGATGATATCAAACTATACGCCAAAAGTGAGACTCAACTCTGTGAACAAGCAAACTTGACAGAACAAACGAACGATATCAAAATGGAATTCGGCATAGGTAAATGTAAAATAAATTCAATTAGAGCAGGACAGAATTACCAACACCAATACACTTTAGGATCAGGAGAACATTGACTACACACAATCACGACAGATACACTATAAAGAAACTAAACAAAAATTAACATTACAATTTCAACATAGACTAAACACAATTCTGAAAACGCAACTATATTCTCGAAATACTATCAAAGCAATCAACACCTTCGCTATACCGGTTCTGACATATTCTTTTGGGATAATCAATTGGACCAAAACCGATCTGAAAAACCTTCAACGAAAAATTAATACCACAATGACCAAATTCCGCAAACACCACCCACGATCATATCTGCAGAGATTAACTCTGCCGCGGAAAGAAGGAGGTAGAGGACTAATTGATATCCTAAACCTACATAACAGACAGATAAAAGCACTTAGACAATTCTTTTTCTCAAAAACCGAAACCTCTATTCTTCATAAAATTATATCACAGAACGACCAAAACTTAACATCCCTGAATTTAAAAGATACAACTGAACAGAAAAATGAGAAAGTAATTGAGGACAAAACCAAGCTTTTAGAATGGACGCAGAAATCTGTACATGGAAGACATCGCCAAGACTTATGCCAGATAAATGTCGATATTATTATATTTTACATTCATTGAAGTTAAATGAGATATAACTTTCAAATCAATTTGTCGGTACGATAGGCGCGCAACCTACTGTAAGTTATTTTACTACGCCTATAACATTCGCGCAAGTCCAAGCAATAAGTTGACAAAGTTTTATTGCAATCTGATGTTATAGCAGATTAATTCGAGAAAAGACAGAGTGGTATGATAATTTAGACACACCTAATTACGTGTGTCACGCGTGTGCGGTCCAGCAGATGTTATTGTTAAGAGAGCAGCACGAGTCGTGACGATGCTATTTATTGATGTCACTTTTGGTAAAATCCGTGTAGCGGCGATGTTATTATATCCACTTAACCATATCATCCCGTGGGTGTCGTAAGAGGTGACAGTGGGAGACAAATCAGGATATAGCAGGCAGCGTCTTTCTAATAACGACTAAAAATAAAAACTTGCGGTTGCCAGTCCACTTGCCAAGCGTTGCTACTCTGGCAAATATCCCCCCTAAAAGACAATCTACGGGGGAGACGTATGTTCAGCGGTGGACTTTACTGTAACGTTTCTGTAAAATAAAAGGCGCGGGGCGCGGTCGGTGAAATGATTTATTTACTAAACGAAAGTGGAAACAACCTTGTGCAAATTTTAACGGCTTCAATCCCGCATAGAACAAGTGTTTGTATGGCCTGCCAATAACTGTTCTGGGTTTGAATGCTTGTCCTTGTGAAATTTACGTCTGAAAATTCTAGTGTGGAGGTAACGTTTTAATATAAAATGTTAAATAAATGAATAGGAGCCTGAAATAGCGTGCGGGGGCACGTGGTAAGTAATGGCAAAATGGGAATTTTCATTAAGTCGTACAATCAGTCTTATCTGGAGCCGGAACATTGCTCAGGGAAAGGAAATGAAAACTCTGTTCTCGTCGTTCAATTGATTTCTGTGATATGTCAGCACACAAAGACAATTTACGGTAAAATATAAGGTTAATTTACGTTTTAGTAGTAGTAGTTTTTTTTTAGTAGCATTCTCTCTCAGTCCTCAAGGGTGACAACGTACCTGCCTATGTGTCACAGTATCCACTGACCATACTGTGGACTATGTGCTGGATTCTTAGCCTTCTTTTATTGAAAAAAAAACATTATTTCGAGACAAAAATAACCAGGATTCGTTTAACCATACTTTGCTGTTGTCATTTAATTAAAATTAAATATCTAATGCTTCTTCTGCAATGGCTTGCTTTTAACTTAATATATATAATGATTACAATGTTTCTAACATATCGAGTACTTTGTGGCACTCATTGGCATGGAAGGACTGAGACTTTTGTGGTTTGATGTTATGGTTAACTCAGGAAACTTCAGTTTTTAATTATCAACAAAAAAGACTGATATGAATACATGCGTACACTAATACGTCCTTGTGATCCCTAGCGTTAAATGTGTTACAATAAAGGATAAATAAAATGCTATCAGGGTAATAAAAACAATATTAAACGAAAAAAAAATTAATAAAACGGCAGAATTCATTAATATGCAGAATGCATTAATGTGCAGAGTTTGTGTACAAAATTAGTTGAACCTCATCTCGTCAATAAAATATTCTAGTGTAAATTATATTTTAGTGAAAATATTTCAGCATAAAAAGTAAGTAAAATGAAAATGACTAATCAACGTGAGGATAAGTTTTATTATGTAAATCATACTGATGAATACTATACTATATGTTAATGAGAATACATTCCGCCGCTTGAAGGTGTCGTAAGCAAATCCATCACCTTATTAAAAACTTCATGGCCAGCGACAGTAAGTAATAAACCTGTTAGAAGTCTAACACTGTGATCGCCAACCTACCTGCTTAATGACGCTTAAATAACGTTTTTCTGTCGTGGAATGGCTACGTATCCACTAATGGACTGTGAGCAACTGGTAAAGTTAAGAGAATGTATTAAGTTTTGTAAAAACTGTGCTTATATGTAGGTGAAAGAGGCGTGATACTTCTATCCCTGGAGAGTAGCGCTCGGTGGAAATTTTAAACTGCAAGTAAGCAAACCGGGTTCGAACCCCCACGGTACCAACGAAATACTTAATAGAATAGAATAGAATATTTTTTATTCAATATAGATCACACGTGTAATTCTTATTGAAAGTCATTTTTTACTTTACCACTGGTTCGAAAAAAAAACCTCTGTCCTGGGAAGAACCAGCAAGAAACCCAGCGGGACTTTTTTTAAAGCAAACTTTACAATAATGTTTGTACGAACTATATAAGTACAAAATTTATTTTAGAAACAGCTTGGAAGCGATCACCTCATTCCCAGGGGTTATTATCAACCATGTATTCATTTATACTATAATAACCCTTTTTATACAGTTTTAACTTAACAAAAGATTTAAACTTGCTAATGGAGAGAGCCTGTACACTTTCCGGGACCTTGTTGTAATAGCGTATACATTGCCCCAAGAATGAATTACTGACTCTGTGGAGTCGAGAAACTGGTATCACTAGCTTGTGTTTGTTCCTAGTGTTTACAGAATGCACATCACTTTTTTTACTAAAACTACCTTTGTTTTTGTGAACATACATTAAATTTTCGTAAATATACTGAGAGGCCAAAGTTAATATATTTATTTCTTTAAATTTATCTCTAAGAGACTCTCTCAGTTTTAGGTTGTAAATAGCTCTAATGGCCCTCTTCTGTAAAACAAAAATAGTTTCTGAATCAGCCGCATTTCCCATAGCAAAATCCCAAAGACAATAATTAAAGATGTTACAAAGTAATTAGCTAAGTTTCACGTAATAAAATTAAATTATATGTCTTACCTAGTTTGAAGAGCACCTCCCACCCTTCCACAATTGCGTGCACTATCCCCGTCAAAAGTTATCCCAGTACCTTTACTCGCGCAACCACTAAACTAGGAAAGACCAGCCACCGTCGATAATACGACACGTGTTTCGCCTCTAAACAAGGCATTCTCTGGTGTAATAGACTCTGCAGTGACGGAAGACTCGGACATTTCCTTGCACTTTATCCCCTCTCGGAGATCAGAGGATGAGAGTCTGTGCCAATCATTGAGACGTATTGTTTAATTGTAAAATTACACAATTAAAGTACACAAAGAGTACAAAGTAGTAAATAGATGATCAGACTTCTTCCGAGAACGTCGCTATTTTCTATAGATTAAGAGTGACAAACAAAAACGCGGTCCATCTGATGATAAGTGAATGCTGTGGCCCATAGACGATGTACACTCTTACCACAACGAGTTTATTTTTCACTCCGGGCCTGCCCTCTACAACTTTCCGCTTTTCTCTTTTAGAAAATGATTTGTTGTTCCAGACAAATTGATTTTACTGTTTTGCAAATTAAAAAAAGATCTAGTAGCGTTGTTTGAGGCGGGTTGTTCATTTTCTCTGACAGGTTATTGGATATGAAGTATAAACCGACCACTTTCAATATGAACATGTAACACCTACATCTGTCCTCCATTCGGAATTAAAATGTAGACGCATTATGACGCCTAAAAGCTAAAACAAAATGCCTCGTAACCAATAAAAAGGGTTTCCAATGATCTACAGTTACCATACGAACACAGCAGCAATAAGTTGCTATTTACACTGGTATTCTGTGAGAGCGGGGCGGTCCCTGGTCTAGCCGGAACCATAATATAGAGCTCGAGCGTGCCACTCAAAAAGCACATGACATGGAGCAGAGAACTTTCTTTTATTACGTACTTAAATGCGTTAACAAAAGATTATTAACAACCGTCCGGGGCCCTACTCGTATTTGATTCTTCGGAAGTAGTACTTCAACAATACGTTATTACCGTGAAATTAAATTCCCGTCTGTATGTAGAACAAGTCGTTCAGCAGAAGTTTTTGTATCCAAGCACTTATAACCGGTCAAAAAAATTGTGAAGAAATTTTTTATCATTATAATGGTGTTGTATAAAGCGATCGGATTTCCTTCAGCTTGTTGGATGCTTGTATCGCAAGAAACCGCTCGGTGCAGCCGCGCGTCTAATGACAATATGTTACCAACTAATCGAAAGCTTTTAGTCATGTTGTTACAGAAATGGGGTCAAATATAGTAGATATTTGATATTTTAAGCGTGTTTTCTTACCGTCCTCGTAGATATTTCTGCGCCAGACGCGCACACACACACACACACACACACACACACACACACACACACGCACACGCACACGCACACGCACACGCACACGCACACGCACACGCACACGCACACGCACACGCACACGCACACGCACACGCACACGCACACGCACACGCACACGCACACGCACACGCACACGCACACGCACACGCACACGCACACGCACACGCACACGCACACGCACACGCACACGCACACGCACACGCACACGCACACGCACACGCACACGCACACGCACACGCACACGCACACGCACACGCACACGCACACGCACACGCACACGCACACGCACACGCACACGCACACGCACACGCACACGCACACGCACACGCACACGCACACGCACACGCACACGCACACGCACACGCACACGCACACGCACACGCACACGCACACGCACACGCACACGCACACGCACACGCACACGCACACGGACACGGACACGGACACGCACACGCACACGCACACGCACACGCACACGCACACGCACACGCACACGCACACGCACACGCACACGCACACGCACACGCACACGCACCCGCACGCACGCACGCACGCACACACACACACACCCACCCACCCACACGCACACACATACATAAATATATACTGGGCGGTGAAAAGGTTATCACGTTAAATAGCACAGCAGTTAATACAAGTTGATATATATCTGTTAAAATAATAAAATAAACAATAATAAAAGAAAATAAAAAATGCATTTTTCAAACAAAATAAATAGTGTAAAAAATTGACAAGAAATAAATCAGCCTTTCCCATTTCCAGGTCCCATTTCTTGTCACTTCGGGCATAGAGTATTATGCCTTAACTTCATTATTTTAAGTGAATTTTTCGCTTCAATTTGTTTTCACACACCTGCAGCGCGCGGTCCCTTTGTTTTTAATTTCGCGCATAAAATTATGCCTTATATTGTTAGCCGTAAGTACTTAAAACCATACTTCAACAAAATTAAATGGTACATTGGCGCCAAGTCACTTCTCTGAGGCACGAATGTAACATTCAGACGAGCTTTGAGTACTTTTAATGAGATACTGCACTTTGATACTTATATATCTTAAAATATATTTAATATTATAAAGTCCATAAACTGTTTAATTGTTTTGAATTTCACTCGAATTATTTCAATTACCTGATTGTATCAAATATCATAACGAAACATTTTGAAAGTTCAAACAATGTAATCTCGCTAAGATAAGAAGGATATTTAACCATAGTGAGCCACTGTTCATTTAACTAAATTAGTTAAACATGTAAAATAAACTTTTAATTAAGCCTTCAAATAAAGGCTTAATTAAAAGTTTATTTAAATTACTTGAAGACATTATTATTCTTATTACTTGAACACAGAAAATCAGCAGCAGCATCTTTCTGATAACAAATCAAAATAATGAAAAAACTGCGGTTAACAAGCTGCCCGCCAACCAGGAAAACTATGGCAATTATATTTGAGGTGATCTATATGTGAAGCCTATGTTCGGCAAAAGACTTTGATATACAGTTATTTATGAATGAATGAGGCAAAAGTGACCCTGTGTTGGCGGCGTTAGGGAATCCATCGAACCGTTTCGTCCCGTGAGTGTCGTGACTATTTATTTATTTATTTAACAAGTACACTTACAATATACATACATGACATTGTCACAAAAACATACACACTTTTATATTTTCTGATAAGCATATCAATAACAAGTGTACATAACATTCAAAGATTGAATCGTGCAACTTCATTTAGGATTAATTTGTAGTAGGAAATACAGATGTACTTATTAATTAGATAATTAATGCAATAAAATGAGGAATAATTTAAGTAAATTATGTGTCTAAATAGGAAAAAAAATGTATTAAATAAATCAGGTTCAATTATTGGGAAAGAAAATAATAGATATTCTACTCTCTTTAGAAGTATGCACATTTTTATTTAAGTATAAAATAGATTATATTCAAATATAATTTTTAACAGGAGCTAGACGATTAATTATTAGTAAGTTTAAATTTGAAAGTCATATAAGAGTCGTCAAAAATATCGATGCTAGGTATGGTTTTAGATATTTCGTTATATTTGCTACATATACACACAATAGGAGCATGACTCCCGAGATGAGTTCTCGCGAAAAGAATATAAAATGTTTTTAAGATGCGACAACGGGGATATTTACGCGTCACAGCTAACAATGTGCGATCAAGAAGGTCACTGCACTTTACTTTATTGTGTACTATTTATGTAGAAAGCACAGATCTAGAATGTCTCGTCTACTTCAGACAGACATCATCTTAAACTTAGCCAGTCGCTGATAGTAAGGCTGTCTATGTGAGATGCCACTGGCATGGAAGGCAAAATGTCGTGTCAAGGCTCACTGTACTCTTTCAACGCATTGGCAGCGCACACTAAAAGATGGAATACATATGACACTAGCGATTTCAAGGTGACTTCTTACAAAAATATTATATAAAGTAATTTTAGTCCTAGAAGAAAACCCCTTTGTATTGCTTTTAGTAAATCCTAAGAACTTCGCGGCTTTATTAACAATAATGTTTATATGATAATTAAAGGTTAGCTTTCTGTCAATAGTTATAATATATATATATATATATATATATATATATATATATATATATATATATATATATATATATATATATAGTTATAATAATATAATAGCTCCTAAGTCTTTAATCTCCGGTAACTCTTGCAAAACTACATTACCAATTGACTAACTAGAGACAAACGGTTTTTTCCCTGGTATATTTTATTTGGAAGCATTTATTAGCATTAAGAGTCATACTATTGACTATTACCTATTGACTATTGGAAATGTCACAAAAATCTTTTTCTAGTTTGTTAAATATCC
Source organism: Parnassius glacialis (assembly GCA_033319125.1). NCBI lineage: Eukaryota > Metazoa > Arthropoda > Insecta > Lepidoptera > Papilionidae > Parnassius > Parnassius glacialis. Next base: position 589,984 of record JAVANC010000026.1, read on the forward strand.
AACATGGCAACGAGCAGCAGAGCCAATGTGAAAGCCAAAAATACAACAGAGGGGAGGCGTTCTAAAAATATGCGTATATACAAAATTATGCGTCGAATGAGATTGATTTCGCGATAATATCATCATTTCTTATCGATAGATGAGAGACGGCAAGTTCACTAACTTACGAATGTACACACATACCCAAGCATCTGCAGTCATGTTAAAAACTATAAAATCGAATCTTTGTCCTTACAAATCGAAAATTTACATATTTTTTTTAAAAAACGTTACCCCCACACTAGGATTCTTTCCTGTATCGTGGAGGCAGTTTACAAACATAGATCAGACGAAGACAAACATCCGGGCCCGGAACAATTATTGTAGGCCATACAAATACTTGTTCCGTGCGGGATTCGAACCCGCGGCCCCCACCGCAACAACTCATTGCTAAGCCACTCCGCCATGGAGCCGTCGATTGGCTATTTCCTTTATAGGAACCATTAGAACAAAATCCTAATATTAAAGGTTAGTAATGTAAAGTTACAGGCTTTATACGTATCACAGCTGGGCACAGGTATCCTTTCATTTCTGAGAGGGTTTCCTCATGATGAATTTTTTCACCGCCCAGCACGTGGTAAATTAGTAATTGAAATTGCAATTAACCGCTTTATCGGTGCGTGCGGGAATCGAATCCCGACTGCTGACTTACTGTTAAATTTGGAGCGAGCAGTTAGCCCTGAGCTATTACGGCTGCCTAATGGGAAGTTATTATTATAATGCAAGTTGAAACAAAACATGCATGTTTTGAAAGGAATTGTCAAATCAGATTTACAGTAATAGCAAGGCAACGTAAAGTTTATTTTAGAGTTTTAGACAGTCTGCAATCGACAGCTGCCAGATCGATTGTTGCGGCACACAGGTTAGCGTAGTGTATATTTTTTTTGACACAGGGCAATAGCGTAGCTGTCAATAGAACTGCAAGTTAACATTAGACTATAGTGCCACCAACTTATCTGTGAACTGACAGCTTGGCGCTTCTGCGCTGAAGTGTTGCCAGTTCGGGAATATTCCCATCTAAGGGTCTTATATTCCTACATAGAGTCCACATACTAGGGTAATAAATTAGTCACGGAATAAGAAGACTAGAACACAGATTTAACAGATATATGTACAAGAACAAGAATAAACAAAAATATAATAATTGAACAAATTAAACTTTAATTAAATAATATGCCTTTATGCCTTTTTTACCGGGCGTTGTAATTTGCGTTCCTGTGGTTTATGCGGTTTCCAGTTCTTTAACTATTTTGGTAATGAATCCTTGACTATCATCTGAAAAAGAAATGAATTGCATTAACCAATCCATTTATCGGAAATACGAAAGGAAGGAACAAAACATAGCAATACTGACCTGTAGCAGCTGATACTCTTTTATAGACCTGATTGAAAGGCATTATCGGTGCTTGCCCTCGAGCTTCTTTCTCACAAAAGTTTAATACTTTTAAAATAATGTTTCGGGCATCACTTTTAATGGATTTCGGCATTTTTTATTTTTCTATAAACTCTCAAAACAATGACGTGACATTTGATTAAATGGCGGCTATAGTGCACAATTTTGCCGCAGCTGTTAGTTCACAGATAAGTTGGTGGGACTATACAACGAAACTGCAAGCATATGATCTTTTTTAACCGTTACCTTTCACAGTTTTGTAAACGTTAGTTGTCGTTATTGCACTTTGCCGACTATTAAGGGCCAGATTCTCAGTTTCCCCCGTATGTTTATTTATTTATTTATCTAATATTCTTTACTGCAAGCAATGTGAAACATATAGAATTTATTTTTACAAAATGTGTATACAATTAAAAAAGTGTTATTGCTGACAGCAATTTCTTCCAGACAAACAAGGAATGGCAGGATTGCAGCAAGAATGACAGTGATTGGGCAAGGCAGCGTGATAAAGAAAAGAGGTAAAAAGGGATGCACTTATTGAGATATGAAAATATAATGTTTGTTTGTGCGCAATTTTATTTAAGAAACAAATTTTTATGATTCTTTCATTGCCGCAATCCTTACACTTGAACCCAAATACAACAGTGCAGGCAAAGCTATTTGGAGGCAGAAATAGGTCATACTGCGGGATCGGACACGAGCTTCACCTCCTGTTACAATTAAAGAGCATTTCAACGACCGCGATCATACTTTAATATTTCTTTTTGCACTTATCATCTCGAGACCGTTTTTGTCAGCGGTAATAAAGTCTTAACATCTAAATGTTGATTTAATGCTGTCGTACCGGATCACTAGGCGGTAAAGAGAATTCATCATCATTCATCATCATCATTCAACACAGGGTCACTTTTGCCTCATTCATTGATAAATAACTGTATATCAAAGTCTTTTGCCGAACATAGGCTTCACATATAGATCACCTCAAATATAGTTACCATAGTTTTTCTGGTTGGCGGGCAGCTTGTTAACCGTAGTTTTTTCATTATTTTGATTTGTTATCAGAAAGATGCTGCTGCTGATTTTCTGTTTCTGTTTCTCTATGCCTTCCTTTTTTATGTAACATACGTGACAAACGAGCACACAGTCCACTTGATGGTAAGTGGATGCTATGGCTTGTAGACATCTACATTTATCTTCAATTGAAAATCAAAATGCAGATGCGTTGTCACCCCTAAGAAACACATCAGCATTAAGCTGCTATTTTACGCTAATATTTTACGCTGGTATTCTGTGCGAGCATGGTTCTTCCCCGGTTGAGCCGATCTATTCATGCAGCAATGATAATACATCTGCAACGTTGCATCGTCAGTCGCTTGCTACTTTTATACCCACTGACTGATATGTGATAGTAGATTTTCATACGACGACCCTAAACGCCAAACCTAACTGTGGTTAGTTCAGAAATCTATTATTTTAATACATTTTTTTACAAAAAAATTTGCCCTTCCATGCGCTATTCATATCGCGAGATAATGTGTGGAAACACTGCTAACCATGCCAATACTCCCAACAATTTTAATCTCCCGATACACCCAACATACGAAAAGCTGTTACTCGTGAAACCGTAATAAGACGACTGAAACTGACAATTTTGTAAAATAACATTTCCTTCATTATTAACTTATTTAATTAAATCTTTATATAAAATAAAATGCCTAAATTTAACATTGAAACAGAAAAATTCAAATTATTACTACGTATAAATATTCAGAAGCGACTAGACGCTTCTGCGCGGTAACTTTCTGACACAGTAACTGAGCTCTACTCTGGGGCTTAAACATGAGTAAATTAAGGAAATTAACTTTTAAAACACGTTCCTCCTACAAGTTCGAGGTGTTGGTGTTGATGAATGTTCCTAATATTGACGTAGTGAGTAGTGACCGTCTGTGTGTGATTTAATAAGACAGGGAGAGCAAACCTTTATATCCTTCTCTTTTATTTAATGGCTGCTTTTACAATATTCATATATATATATACAAACCAGCAGACAGTCGATTTGATAGTAAATGGATGCTGTGACCGATAGACATTTATCCTCCATTAAAAATGACAATAAAATAAAAAAGTAAATAATGCAGATGCGTTGGCACCCATGAGAACTAAGATAAAATGCCTTGTTAAGATACAGTACACTCACAAAACGAAACACAGCAGCATTAAGCAGCTATTTTACGCTGATATTCTGTTGGAGCGTTGTCCTACTCCGGTTGAGCCGACCAATTCATGCCACAACCATAATATAGCTGCAGCGTGGCTCCTCCCAGTATTAATTTATATTTTTAAAAGTAATACTAGCAATGTTATTAAAATATTAATATTCCCTTTCACCACCCTTAGTAAACTTAAACTTTCGTAAACTCCTGTAAGCAATTAGCGGAATCGACCTTACGAATTTTCAACTTCCACGACCCGTACTCTTACGGCTTAATGTTAATGTAATTATATTAATCTTTCAAATAAATGTTAAAATTGTATTCAACTGCGTTAAATCCGCATAAAAACAAATCTGGTTCCTCATTACCCTACATCAACATACGAGTAAGGTCATTAATATGCAACAGTTTTAATATATCAGCGGCACACATGGGAGCGATGTGCCGCGACATGGTCTCGTGTAATCAATCCCAACACTCACGTACCCTCTGATATCTAAATATAGTGCTCAATAAAAATCCAAGCTTGTGTAAATTAAATAAGACTAGTTTTATTACAGCAAAGAATAAAAAAGAAAGTATACTTGTAACTTTTTTAGATTATATCATAATTTATCATTGCGTCATTATATTCAATCAAGAGCCCACTGTTCGATACTCTCGTAAAACATTACCCTCCTTCTAGGGCAGACGGGCGAAAAACTGACAGTGAAAGTGTTAAAAGTTTACAGCCGGTCAATTGACTTCAGGAATCACTTCAAAGCATATGGACTGTATGGTCGTTCGTCACTGAAATATTATACAAAATATATCAATCCTGCAGCGAATGGAAGTAAAATCACAACTCGTATGATTTCATTACACTCTATGTGTTGCGGTATTACTCTGTACGCTGGAGTATCCGCGTAACAAGTCCCGCTGTGGCTTTGGTTTAATTTCATGGCGCAATATTGCCGCACTTTACGCTCATACAGATGATAACTTGTATGTTTTATATGTTGTACATGTTGCAAGTTGTATGTGCTTCTCTTATTTTAGTTTGTTAGCACGTTGTCAGACATAGTAGTAAAATGTAAAATTTATGATTGTGCCAGATCCAAGTTTATGAAGGGATCATAACGTAAATAATGTTCAGTTAGGATAGGATAGAATATTTTTATACAATACAGTAATATTTTTAAAAAAAATACATACATTTTTAACAGTGGTAGAGCCACGCGGCTAAATCGCTGTTGCATGGATGGGCCGGCTCGAACCGGGGTGGTACCACGACCTCACAGAATACCAGCGTGAAGTAGAGGTTTACCTCTGCGTTTCGCTTTGTGAGTGCAGGTGGCCGGAGGCCCTTTTTACTGGAAATGAGGCATTCCATCTTAGTCCTCACGGGTGACAACGCATCTGCATTTTGATTCACAAACGAGGATAGATGTAGATGTCTATGGGCCGCAGCAACCACTTACCATCAGGTGGACTGTGTGCTCGTTTGTCGCCCTTATCCTATAAAAAAAAATACCTATGTACATGTAGGTTGTGAAATTAATTATAAAATTAATTTAATATACAGCTTAAATGCGATCATCTCATTAACAGGGGTTATTTTCAACCATGTACCCTAACATTATGATAGCTGTTTTATACAGTCTATGCTTTTAAAAGCAGATTAATGTTTGTAACTGCCAGAACGTAGTTTATTTTCTAGCACTTTGTCGTAGAAGCGTATACGCTTTACCGTGAATGAATTACTGTCCCTGTGCATTCGAGTAACTGGTATTACTTTCTTTTGTTAGATCCTAGTGTTTACCAGAATTTATATCAGTTTTTTTTATTAAATTCCATTTTTGTGAAGTTACATTAAATTGTCTCAGTCAATATATTGACTGGTCAAAGTTTATATATTTTCAAATAGCTGTTCCCAGTTACTTTTATTATAGCTTATACTTTTTATTTTAGAAAGTGTCGACCGAGTCCATTAACAACTGCAACACCAGTGGATTTGCAGTTGTGTTGCCAGCATTTTAAAAAGGAGTAAGCTCGTTTCTTGAAGGTCCCTAAGTCGTATCGGTCCCAAAGAATCGCCGTTGATAAACGATGCCGCAACTTATTGTGAAGCCACTGCGCTACGGACTAATGGATTGTTATGGGCTGACAAAACAGAAGCATCAAACACTTTTTTGTTTGTAGATTGTTGTATATTAAAAATGTAAGACAGATTGTGTAAACGTTATTGACATGGAGTTACAATATTAATCTGTCTACGAGACCCAATTTAAACTAGTTTCTTCACCAGGCAGCGCATTGACGTATAAAATCGTTCTCTCTACATTAGAAAATTGTAAAATAAATTGAAGTGTGATCGTCGCACTCGCAGTGCCGCAGCCCGCCCCGAAGCCGCGGCGACGCCCAGGGTGATCCGACATTCAATAATTGAACTCATGTCCGGTCAATTAGAATGCAATTAACCGGATGTGAGTCTGATGGATGGGAGTGATCACATCACCGGACTAAAATTATGACGGGAGTACGCGTAGCTCGCACGTAATTAGTACCTTTATTTGTATCATATTAGAGAGTTACAGTCTATAATTACGATTAAAGTAACATACTATAAATACGTGTATAAACAAAAATGCGGTACTTTTAATAGGTCTTTCCAAGATTACTCCTGCACGCAAATATATTCTGTGAGTTGATGAACGCAGAGCCAAGAAATTATGTAAATGCTATTTATCACCTGTTGGAAATGCTGAACAATATACACATGTACAATGTACAGGCAGTTTTGGCGAGAACTTGACCGGCGGCGAATCACTGCTCCTGTATTATTGTTTAAATAATGGTTTGAAGTGGATTTTGATGCATAAAAGTGGTGTAATTTTGTGTATTAAATGTCTGCGCATGTGAACTATTAGTGGAAACGGTGAAGCTTCGAAAGTGCTCCGATGGTGATGTGAATCTCAAGATAAGCCGTGAAAATTGCCCAAAACTGCGCAATGTGTCGCATCAACATATTGTGAAACAGTGCACTTTGTAGGATTATTATCACTGGATACTGAGATAAATGAAGACATGGCTTAATGGACAAGTATTAAAGCCAAAACTCTTAATAAAAAAATATCTGTACAGTTTTCCCGCCATCTCTAAATATCCAGAGAAGCGTTCAGTATAATTTTTAGAAGCGATTGATTTAAAAAAAATGTTAAATCCCCTTTTAACTAAATTTTATTAAAATGAGAATTGCCATTATTATAACGAAAAATTCAAACAGTGACCTTTTTATGGAAATTGGGACAAACGAGCGCTTGAGTCACCTGGTGGTAAGTGACTACCGCCGCTCATGAACAACTGCAACACAAGGGGAATTGAAGGTGGCTGCGGTTACCCGTAATGCTTAGTGACATGAGATGTCACTGACCTTTACAATAGACAAAACTGTATCGTATATTTACAACACGAGAAACCCATACAGTCTTAAATAACTTATTAAACACAATGATATAGCTTAATCACAGTTAATAAATCTCAGACAAGCGTGAAGTACATTTGCAATTAAAGCGAACTGCAGTTAACATTCCCACAACATACAGCGACCTGACACACGTCCTATGTGCATTGTTCACGCCGTGGATTTGTTACACGTAGCTAACACGTTACACATGTCGGATACAAGATGAAGGCAAGTCGCGTTGTTTGCATTTATTTGTCATTTGTGTGAAATAGAAAGATAACTACGAAGAAATGCGATTGTATAACATCTACCAAATTGGCGATCTATTGGATACTAAAATAAGAGCACTCTTAACTGGCAAGTATGTACGCTTAGGTATATAGCTGTAAAAGTGTGTAAAAGTGGTGTATCAAGATCGAACCAAATGGAAGTCTTAGTCTTTGCCTACACCTCTAAGTAACAAGCGTGAGAATTTTACGTAATTGTACTTATTGACTTGCCGCGTTACCTCCAAAACTAACCCCGTTTAAAAGTTGCTTGTATATGGATAACCTCATTTATAACTATGCTATTCCATACCTATGAAACCTACCAACGAAATTGGTTATCTATGAAATTTCCGTCCTGCAGTACTGACTATTTTAAATCATTATAATTATTGTATGGCTAAGAATTCTAATTTCAAATTAATTTTAATTTAAAAATGGTATTATTTTTTTTAAAGAATTTGTTTATTGATTAGCGTTATGTGTTCATCGCTTTAGAATTTTGGTTGTCATCATGGATATGTTAAAAATTCGAATAATTATGGAATATGAGTATCGTCGTTTAAGGAGCGAATACTTCAAACTAACGCACCACCTGTTATTGGTTTACCTGTTCCAGTTCCGAAAATGTCGACCTGAAAAACGAATCCAGTGGTCGTTCGAAAAGTTTGATCCAAAATTAGCAGTTAATTATCTAAAGGCGACTGTTGAAGCTCACGATACTCAATCTAAGGCTGACTTTGCAGCTTTTGTCGTTAGCATTAAAACAATATTGGTCCATTTGCTTCAAATTGGCAAGGTAAAAAAGCTTGACAAATTTAATGTCACACGACAATACACACAATAAGCCTCATTTTCTTGAGAGATTGATGAAGCGGGTAAACCCCATAAGACTCGCTTCTCGGTTACCTTGTTCGCGAAAATATACAGCTTCGCTCACCATGTTTCCTTATATCGCTGACCACGCGACAAAACATTCATTGCGTATAACAATTTTACTGATATCGTTGGTGATTGAAATCGGGACGATTGCATATGAAAATGTAACTTTTAAAAAAGTAATCAGAATTTGAAAACAAAACTAGATAATATCCACATAGCTCTTGAAGTCAGTGCTTAGACATTGTGTATCAAATAATTAAAGTCTATGGAATATTACAAGTTCTAGGTAACAAGTAGACCGTCGCATAAAAATCTTCATATTCTACTTTTCCATTCTTAGAGGTGGAGATTTTTCTATAAATTTATTTGGTATTAGTATAAGCCTATTAAATAAAAAACGAATCTATTTAATCTGTGTAGCTGTTTCCGAGAGAAAAGGGAACATAAGAAAATGCGCCGGAAAGAGAGCTTTGTCGTTTTTGAACTCGGTTAAAATACATACTAAAAGAAACAAAACAAAGCATAATAAATTCGGAACGTTCCTTTAAAAGTACTGCCTTTAGGCATTTTAAAAATTATGAAATCAGACAGAAACGAGAACACGCGAGAGGCACAATGATGTAAAAATGTTAAAATCACTGCTATGAAAAATATTGGGTGGGTGCGTTTTCTGTCTCTAATCAAGGGATGAAATAAATTATTAAATCCATCTAAATTGAAAAAGCATGTTTTTAGTTATTATTCATAGTAAGCACCTTTCACTTAGTCGTATTGGTTACAAGTGTCCATATTTAACCCTGCCTAATAAGTAACAGACTTTATTCATAAAGCCCGGTCAATAATCGGTAGGTTTAATAAATTCAATAGTTATTATCACATAATTATTGCCCACTCGTATTGTGCATTATTTGCATTGCCCGGGTATTATGAATAATGTCCAATTAATCACTTTGTCCATAATATATATTTTATAAGGTCAAATTGCCCCATTAAGATAATGTCAACATAAAAATCTAATTAATATTTTAAATGATGTCGTTAAAAAGCCGTCTTGTGTGAATAGGACTCGTGCCCAGAGAGTTTCGTAAAAACTTTATTATAAATATAGATAGTTCATCTATCCCAGGAATTATAGATAAGGTAAGCACCAAATACTGTTCTCACGAAAAGTTAAGTCGGATTGAAAAACAAACTTTACTTTGCAGTGGAAAAATATTTTCCAGTACTTCGGTCTACATATCGGCCGATGCTTCAAATGTGATATTGCTACAAATCAACGATTTTTGGATTTTCTCTATATTTGTGATGTGAGACCTTGGTCTACTTCAGTCTATAAAAATTGTTTAAGATAGGCTTCCCCCATAGATTGTCTCATAAGGGGGATTTTACCACAGCAGCTACGCCTGGCAAGCGGGTTGGCAACCGAAATTTTCTAATATTGCCAACTAATCGAATGCTTTTAGCCATGTTGTTACAGAAATGGGGTCAAATATTTTATAGCAGATATTTGAAATTTTAAGCGTGTGTTACTACCGTACCTGTAGATGTTTCTGCGCCAGACATAGATGTTTATATGCAGGTAGAGACATATTCTGGCTATATAGAATTGTAACACGAATGGGTCGGCTCGGCCGGAGATAGACCACGCTCTCACAGAATACTTTTTTTATAGGATAAGGGTGACAAACGAGCACACAGTCCACCTGATGGTAAGTGGATGCTGCGGCCCATAGACATCTACATCAATCCTCTATTACAAATCAAAATGTAGATGCGTTGTCACCCGTGAGGAATAAGATGGAATGCCTCATTTCCAGTAAAAAGGGCCTCCGGCCACCTGCACTCACCAAGCGAAACGCAGAGGTAAACCTCTACTTCACGCTGGTATTCTGTGAGGTCGTGTTACCACCCCGGTTCGAGCCGGCCCATCCGTGCGACAGCAAAAGATGCCGCGTGGCTCTACCACTGTTCTTTTTTTATAAAAAAAATTGCAACCCTAAAAAGGGCTTTATCCTTCAGGTCATTTATTCGACCTACATCAACAAAAAAAAATTAACGAACATACCTACATTAACAATAAATAACATTGCAGAATAAATACAAATCATAAATTAAGTTCTATTGCAACGCGTTCTTAGTCGTTTTCTTCGGCAACAGTTGGGGTTGAATTGATGAAAGCACTCCAGCCTGAGAAATGGTTACCGCGGACAGAATTTTGTTTAGTTCGTCGTCGTTACGTATAGCCAAGAGTGGTTTAACTCTGCTCTTATTATTTTCTTTTGCTGCATCTGCCACCAGTTCCAAAATCTCAGCAGAAAGATATTCCAGGGCTGCGGCGAGGTACACCGGAGCGCCGCTCCCTATCCTCTGAGCGTAGTTACCCTTTTTTAATATCTTGTGAATCCTTCCAACTGGAAACTGAAGGCCGGCACGAGAAGAACGCGATTTTGCCTTGCTTCTTACTTTTGTAGACATTGTTTTTGTTTCACTTTAAACTATTTTTACTGATATGTTTACATGGACATGGATACTTTTACTGGAAGTGAGACATTTCGTCTTAGTCCTCAGGGTTGACAACGCATTTGCATTTTATTCCCAATCTAAGATGTCCATGGACCGCAGCATACATTATTCACTTAGCATCAAGTGGGCTGTACGCTCCGTTGTCACCCTTACTCTATTAAAAAAGCCATGTAATATTTAGGTATCGGTCAGTGAGATAACAGCCTGCAATTAGTTGTAAGGGATTGTAGCGTTAGGATTTCATTAATTCAAAGTTGGTTGAAGGTAAACATTAACTCTAGTATGAAACATCTGTTTCTCGTTCAACAATCATCGACTATATCAATAACTAATTAATTACATACATATAATTAAATTATTCTTAATTTGCAAAATCATGTTTTTCTTTTGCTTTATTGCATTCACCTTAAATAAACGGGTTAGAAATGCCAGACTTAATGCATTCTGCCTTTTTCTCCCAGCCGACCCCGGTTGTAATGAAATATAATGGTAAAAGGATAAAACATATCATCACCTAAATATCATTAGGAAAACTTAGTGAATTAAATATTATTATTGAAACAATACACACTTGATATTTTTTCATCAAACATATCGTAGATAATAAAAAGATCTCATCAGATTAGTTTCTCATTTCTCATTAATATTATCAACTACCTAACTAAAAAGCTTGACAACTTACACTGAAACTACCATTAATTTACTAAACACTTGTTCATAAGATGAATGAATTCTTATTGAACAACCAGTTGGAGATTTTTTTTTATAAAACAGATTATTTTAGCAGTCACTACATGAATAATGATACAGTAAATCGGTATAACCTGTACCGAGTTACCTCCACCGTACAAATAAAGTTGTGCGGCTGATACTAACTTTAGTACCTTTATAACGTGGGAGAGCCATTCAGCAGCTTAATTATCATTGTAGCAAGAATTGGTCTTACTTCTCAGTGAAAGGACCAATTCCTAATAGACTATCAGCCTGAAATTGCAGCTTAAATACGTTGTGTTCCGTATAGTAAGTGTATAGAACCGGATACCCTTTTTACTGGACACGAAGATGTTAAGTGAATGCTGTGGTCCATAAACATATTCATATATCCTCAATTGAGAATTAAATGCGGATGCGTTCTCAACGCTAAGGACTGATTTGGAATGCCTCGTTTCTAGTGAAAAAGTTCTCTGCTTCTCTACACTAGTCATACAATATGGGAGAAGGATGTTTGTCATAGTTGCCTTGCTTGGGAAGCGGGTTGGTCACCGCAGTTTTTTATTTTAAGTTTTTATTAGGACGACGCTGCTTCCGATCTCCTGATTTGTTTCCCTCTGTCGCCTCTTACGACACCCACTAATTGACATGGGTGACACCGTCACTACACGGTATCCTCTCAGCACGTCCCAAGCGCGACGCTGCAGTCAAGATAATTTAAAACCATAATTAAACAAAATAAAAGGGCACATCGGCGCCAAGGCACTTTTCTGAGACACGAATGTAACATTGTGACGGGCTTTGAGTACTTTTAATGAAATAATGTACTTTATCTCATTTAGTTAATTTCAAAGATTATTAATAAGTCCATAAACTGTTCTATTGTTTTGAATTATTATTTACACTCTAATTATCCCAAGTACTTGATTGTACCAAATATAATAACGAAACATTTTGCAATTCACAAAGTTTCAAACAATCTAATCCCGCTAATATAAGAAGCGTAAGCAATTGTTCATTAATTAAATTAGTATAACATGTTTATGTTCAATAAAGGCTTAATTTGAAGATTATTTAAATTACTTCTAGACAATATAACACATCATTTTATTTGGTAGTCCTCTAACACCTAGGAGTCAGGCACAGTTACAAAACTTGAGCACCGCTGGATTTACATGAGCTCTTCCCTTAACAAAAATGGGCTCGAGTCGATTGGCGTAAAATAATATAATTAAAATATAATCATGATCCTTCAAATGCTCTTATTCACATTGTAACCCGGAAGAAAAGCAACAGTCTTCTGTATGGGTGTTCAAAGTCGACAGCAAACCAACAAAACTGTTGCAGGTGAGTAACGTGGCCAAAGAAAAAGATTGTGTATTTTTCCTTGATTTTACCTAATGCACGACCGCACTCGATGGGCAAAAGACAGTTAATGATTAGTGGTACACGACTATTTGATTGCCTAGTGTCTTTGAAAAAGTAAGAAAAAGCGATTAAGCAGTCATTCCAACCAGACCACCAAGACTAAGCAATTTTGGCTAATGCAAAGGTGCAGCTTGTGACTGATCCCGCACTCTTTCCTATTTCTGCCATCAAACAGCTTCGCCTGCACTGATGTATTTCGATTCAAAGTATAAGGACTGCCCCGATGAAAGAGTCATAAAATTTGGTTTCTAAAATATTATCGCGCATTAACTAATATATTTTTTTCGTACGTATATAAATGACGTATCACATATTCTTTTTACCTCTCTGTTTTATCACACTGACTTACACTACCCCTGTCATTTTTCCTGCAATCCTGCCACTTCTTGATTTTATGAAAGAAATTGCTGTCAGCAATAAGAATTTCTTAATTGCATACGCATTTTGTAAAAATAGCTCAGGGCTAAGTGCTCGGTCCAAATCTGTCAACAGTCCGCATTTGATTTCTGCCCGCACCGATAAAGTGGTTAATTGCAATTTCAAGTGCTAATTTACCACGTGTTGGGCAGTGAAAAAAATCATCATGAGGAAACCCGCATTAGGGCAGTGCAGTAGACAAGCATTTCTCTGCCCTAAAAACCCTCTCAGAAATAAGAGGATACCTGTGTCCAGCTGTGAGACCTATAAAGACTGGAACTTTACATTACTAACCTTTAATATTAGGAATTTGTTGTAATGAATCCTATAAAAGAAATAGACAATTACGTAAATCTTCTATTTGTAAGGACAAATAGTTTAATTTTACAGTTCTTAACATGACTTCAGATGCTTTTGGGTATGTGTGTACATTCTTAAGTGAACTTGCCTTCTCTTATCTTTCGATAAGAAATGGTGATATTATCGCGAAATCAATCTCATTCGACACATAATTTCGTATTAAATAACTGATGAATTTTCTTAAAAGTCGTTTCCATAGTTTAAATAAAACTAATTTTACGGATTTTATCGCGTATATTAACTTATTTTACATTCCCGACGTTTCAAGCACTTTACAGCACCCATGGTCACGGGGGTACTGAGGTGTATGACGTCCCAATGTCATAGTTAACCACGGCTACCTCCAGATTAAAAACTACACTACCCGTCACTACATTAGATTTGATAGACCACAAATCCTCGCTAAAGAACACCGATTCCTTCCAAGGATGATTCGCGAGGCTATTGAAATCCAGAAACATCCTAATTTCAATAGAGAAGATGGCTGGGTGCTACCATCTGCTTGGGATCCCATAATTAATAAAATTAAATCCCAACCCAAGCATACAACTGCAAGACTTCATGATACTGTAAGTTCATACTGCGTAGATCGGAACAAAAATTAATAATTTTTAATCTGGAGGTAGCCGTGGTTAACTATGACATTGGGACGTCTACACCTCAGTCCCCCCGTGACCATGGTTGCTGTAAAGTGCTTGAAACGTCGGGAATGTATAATAAGTTAATATACGCGATAAATCCGTAAAATTAGTTTTATTTAAATGTGTAGTGTTCGCGTAAATATAAGAAATCATTCGTTTCCATAGTTTTTAGTTACTCAATTGGTAATGTAGTTTTGCAAGAGTTACCGGATATTAAAGTCTGAGGAGTAACTATTGACAGAAAGCTAAACTTTAAATAGCATATAAACATTATTGCTAGAAAAGCCGCGAAGTTCTTAGGATTTACTTAAAGCAATGCAAAGAGGTTTTCTTCTAGGACTAAAATTACTTTATATAATGCTTTT
>JAVANC010000026.1:604766-714459 GCA_033319125.1 Parnassius glacialis
AGATTGTACAAACTACTAACATAACTTGTATAGGAAAGAGTTTGGGAGAAACCGCCTCATTCCCAGGGTATTTCAACATGTGTTCGTTTATATAATAATCACACTTTTTTATAAGAGAGGGGGCAAACGAGCATGCGGCTCACCAGATGGTAAGTGACTACCGCCGCCCATGAACAACTGCAACACCAGGGGAATTGCAGATGCGTTGCCGGCTTTTCTTGAAGGTCCCTAAGTCGTATCGGTGCGGAAAAATCAATTCCACAGGGAAGTTATGCAATGGAGAAAACTTCTTCTAAATAGCACAGTGGTGGACCGCCAATCATCCAGATGGTATGAATGGTATCGTGAATGTTGTCGCGATCTGCGATGGTGAAATTGGAACTAGTCCGAACAATTTGTCAGAGCACTCCTCGTGATAGATGCGATAAATACGCAAAGCGATGCAACATCTCTAAGCAATGCCAGTGAGTCAAACCGATCGGAAAGAACTCGGTCGTCGACGATTCGAACAGCTCTGTGCTGGATGCAGTAAAGCGGAAGGGGGTGGCACTGTGGAGCCCCTGCCCACAGATGTGAACAATATTCCATGTAAGGCCGAACCTGCACATTGTAGAGTTGGAAGCGGTGTAATTTACTTTATAAACAGTTTTTGTTTAATACAATACTTAAACTTGATAACAGAGAAAATGTTAGAAAGAAAGAGAACTGGTGTCCGTAGCTTGTGTCGACTATATGTTACTTTGAAGATGATACTTATTAAACAATTTCTTTTAATGACTAAGGAAAAGAAAAATCTAAGAATATAATAAGATACAAAAGTTAAATGGAAGAAAATAAGTGATTAGAACAGAAAATAAGACAAAACGAATTCCGCTACCTTAGTTCTTTCCGAATCTTTTTAGTCTAAAACGAGCAGGCATCGTGTTGTAAATTAATATTTCACATTTGATTTATCAGGCTAATATAACTTTTTAAATTCCGCTTCAGCCATTAAGGCAGCGTATTATTTTTTGTGTTTGTCAAAGGAGATATCGTTGTTTTGTTCTTACCGTCATTGTTCCAGTAATTTTACGTACTAGGGTTTCATTCTTATAGCTGTAGTTTTCGATTTTTCGCCAGGATATATTGGCACATTTCTGTTATTCAAACAACTGTTCAAAGTTAATATAAAAAAATTTTATTCAAAATTAATATTTGTACTTGTTTTCTTTACAAATCAATGTTTGTATCAAGAAAACTATTCATCGCTTCAACATGTTACTACTGTATGAGATCTTGTGAGAAAACACTGCGATAAACTTATAAAACCATTTTTCTCTCAACAGTAACATTAAAAATGTTGAAAATTAATTAGATGAGATCCGCGTAATGAAATACAATGATGTGTTTTATCTAGTTTGGAGAACACTTTCCTCCCTCCCTCAATTGCATGCACTATCCCCGTCACCAGTAATCAGTCGCCCACCACCCCTGTCGATAATACAGTCCACACGTGTTTCGTCTTTAAACGAGACATCCTCAGGTGTAACAGACTCTACGGTAGCTGATCAGCAGGCGATCGTCAAACTACATAGGTAATACAAATCATTTAATTTTATAACGCGGATCTTAACTAAATACTATTTTACATATTCAATATAATGCTTCACAATGTAACGCCTCATTCTATTAAAATTATCAACATTAACAGTATAACGTTATTAAATATTTACATAATAAACGTTATAAAAACTCTAAGGAAGCTTATTATGTCGACTCATTCTTACCTTTGCTGCTGTTTTGATCTAATTTGGAATATAAGACAGTTAGGCATTTATACTAACTGTATTAATTAAAACTTAACAAGATGCGAGGCGTTTCATCTTATTTCGTATAAATTACGGTTGACAACAAATCTGCGGCCTTTTATATAACGAGAGAGACAAACGACCAAACAGTCCACGTGATTTTAAGTGGATGCTGTAACCCATTGACATACGTTTGACCTTGATTAAGGTTCAATAAACTTAGGCATTTACCCCTGAGGAGTAAGATGGAACGCCTTATTGCAAGTAAAAAGGGTCTCTGATTCTATACATTCACCATACGAATCACAACAGCATTATGCAATTTTTTGTCGCTGAAATTCTATATGAGCGTCGTTTTCTCCAGTTTAGCAGACCCATTCCTGCTGCAGGTACAATACAGCTTTTTTATAAAATGAGCGTGACAAACGAGCACACAATCTACCTGATGGTAAGTGTATGTTCTGGCCCATAGATATCAGACGTTACCATTCTGTGAGATATGGGTTATGTCTACCGATCATATGAAATTTCTTGACTAGAAAAATGCACAGTATAAACCCTATAATAAACGGCAACACGTTGCTGCAATCTTGGGATGATATGCTGAATATTCATGATACGGATGAAGGGATCACGCAATAGATCCTCGCACCTCGCAGCACGCACGGCCTCACCTCCGGCCAGTCATTAGCATAAGCTTAGTTCTTTACCATGTGCTGGAAATAATTCATTGTTTTTTGCATTTTTTATTTTAAGAAAATGTCTAGCAGTGCTCTTAACATTACTTAAATCGCATTTTATGGGCTGTAATGGGTTAATACGTGAACATGATATATTTTTATAAAATGAGAGGAATTAAACTTTTATCATTCGAAAGGTGCCATAGATATGTACAAAAAATAAAATTATTCGTATTATAAATTTATTATGCGTATACCAGAGGTAAAAAAGATGAAATTAAGTGCACATACATGATATGTAATTTTTATTTCTTTCCTTTTTTAATGTATACTTTTTGCATTGTGTGCTTATTACTTATTATTAACTTGAATATTATAATTTTTAATTAAGTTAAATGTATATTTAAATTTAAAACGTGTATCTCAAACCAGAATATCTTAGACCACAGGTAATACCAGTTATAATTAATAGGCAACCGATGCCGAATGGAAAATTAATTTAAATTGTCGATAATGTTCTTCTTTTAACGTCAGAATTTCTCTTCCAAAGAGTAATTCACATTGATCATACATTGATGAGTCCGGAAATTAACTTCCTTATCGTGTTCAAACATCGCTTGTTACAAGATCAGTGTGGGAATAAAGGAAATGGATTTTCAGATTTATTAAACATTTAGTTCAGGTATAACACATTACAGATTATTCAAAGATTTTTAAATAATATTTCGTAGTAAACCGGAAAACTTTTTTTATTATTTTAATATATATTACGGTTCCATGGCGCAGTGACTCGGCAATGAGTTGCAGCGCTAAGGGCCTCAGGTTCGAATCCCACACGGATCAAGTATTTCTATGGCCTATAAATAATTGTACCGGGTCTGGAAGTTTATCCTTGTGCAATTTATGTATGTAAATTACCACGATACATGATAAAATCTTAGTGTGAAGGTAACGTTTTCTAAAAAATAAAAAAACAGCTTATCTTTATATAATTCTTCTGTAAGTGTGTTTGTTTCTGAACTCCTCCTAAATGGCTGGACCGATTTTGATGAATTTTTTGTGTTTGCGCGTATCACTGGATGGTTTAGATTCACAATTGTACCCGGTACGTGACGCTGTTATCGAGATCCGGAAATCACCCGTGTGAATCGTTATTTTTATTACTTATTATTTGTCTGAGTTGATTTGTTTTGCTCAACAAATATATTTTTTTCTGAAATCAGAAGCTGTGTTTTAAAAACAGTAGTTAAGTGGGGTTGCTCTTAACACGAGATGTCAAGCAAATCAATTGCCGCGTTGAGTGGGACATCAACCGGAATTTCGAGAATAAAGCCATTAATGTCCTGATTTCGTGGTTCGTCCTTATTTATGATATCGATATTTCCTATTCACAATAAAGCTATATCATCTCTTGCATCATGTAGTGAGATATTATATTGATCTAGTGGTGGGCGATTGCTGGTCATGAGGTCGCGGGTTTGAATCCCGGATCGGACCAAAATTAAGTTATTTGGCTTTTCTGTCAAGAGATAGTAGCTGTCCGGAGTTATGAAGTTGGCGGTGTTTCATCGCGTTCCTAAAAAAGTACGTAAAACCTTTGGTTCAACGCCTGTTCTCTCTCCCGTCGTGTCGGATTACGAGAGTGAGGGAATTAAGAGTGCACCTGTGATTGCAAATACACTTGGGCACAATAATAATATCCTGCGAAGATGGCTAGTCTTCGTTGAGACTAGCCACCATGACAGAAATTCGGTCTGGAGGACACTACAGGTATATTCCATTTGATGGATAGATTGACTGTCAGATCAGGACATTAAACATCTCAATGACTATGTTGAGAATTACAAATAAGTTAAAGTTAAACGTGATAATATACGTAAAATTGTTTATATCCAAATCAGTAATGGGTGACTGAAGTGCAACGTTTTAAAATTATTTTTCCAATTCTCACGACAGACAAACATACAATTGTACATATTCGCATTTCTCTGACTCCGCGTTATATAAAATTGATCGCCTTGGTACGTTATTACTAGGCAGGCACACTGCCCACTGAGCACATGGTTATTATAATATTTAGTGTTAGAAGTGAAGGTATACGAACAAATGAAGGTAGAACTGAGGCTAGATTGAGACACTCCCACTCGTTTGTGTAGTATAAAGTTCATTGTAGATGTCGCATGCAAGTCATTCTACATATACTAAGACTCGTAGAATGACAGTATCATGGTTCTATTCGTTGCAATAATTCTTCTAGTGCAGGCAAGGAAGATCGTGTGGCTAAGGCTGCCCTGTGTTACATTGATATGGGTAGTGTTGCCATTGCTTTACATACTTTAGGTATTATCGTGTACTTACGTCCCTCACGTTACACTACTGTGTGATTGTAACGAGAACATATTACGGTATGGTAGAACTTTCATTGCTCTGTACTAAATGTATAGTGCAGTACGCTGTTTTATTGCTGATCATGATTAATTGCGTAAACAAGAGATCAAGTTGAACATCCACTCTCACGCTCCGTGGCGCAGTGGTTTAGCATTTAGTTGCGGCGCTGAGAGTCGCAGGTTTGAATCCCGCTCTGAATAAGTATTTGAATGGCCTACAAATAATTGTTCCGAGACTGGATGTTTTCCTTGTGAAATATAAGAGTATGTTAACACGATACAGGAGAAAATCCCAACGTTTAATAATAATAAAAAAAATCCGAGTACAAATAAATAATAATAGGAACACTAATTGAGACTCATTGACCACCTCGTTGGTCGAGTGGTTATAAGCACGACTTATGAGTGATGACCAGGTGATCTCGGATCCGAATTTCAGGTCAGGCTAAAATCAGTTTTTGCGTTTTGCAGGGTCTGGAAGTTAGCGGTGTTTCACCTCTTCCCTGTAAGCTGCCTCCACGATAGAGGAAAATTCTAATAAAGGGATAACGATTTTAAAAATAAAACAGTAATAATGAAAATATATAAATAATAAATAAACAAGATATTATAGTACTCGTAGTTCATAATTAATATATTATTCGTTAGTGATTATAAAGTTTAACATTTTGTGGTATAAACTAAACTAACATAATATATACAACATTATATAATAATTTAACAATATTATATTATAATAAGTTAGATAATTCTAGAGTACAAAATACTTTGCATAATATACAATATAGACTTGTAAGTACATATAAGTAATTTATTATTATCATTGTCCAAAATTTATAATGACAATGCATTCTAATAACTTAAAAGTTTAAGGCTGAGATCTATAGACCGTACTTTGACTTTGCTCAGACTTTACTTACGAAAAACTTAGCTAAGTATATGCTTAGCATAATCTTTGATTCTGAATTTATAGTTGTATCGGGCTTAGATTCAGCTAAGCTTATGCTAAGGCCCAGACCAATATCCTGAGTTTTACGTAAGTCGTCGATTTTGTTGACTTAGGCTTTGCTAAGCGCGCACTCAGCACGACGTCGCAGTTAGCTTTATAAATACCGATATTGTCTTAGCTCGAAAGTGAAGTCTGAGCAAAGTCGAAGTACGTTCTATAGATCTCAGCCTAATATTTGTTAATGTAGTCATAACATTTTGAAAACTAAAAACACAATATTTTCTTCATATGAATGTTTTGGTTAAACTATATACAATCAGGTAGTTAATTACTGCATCGAATACAATGAACTAGCCGCACCACTCTGCCGTCATACAATTTTTACTAGTACGGGGGTTAGAAGACTAAAATGTTGTTGCAAAAAATTGCCAATATATTACAAATATCTATCTATACAAATCTTGAGTACGAATTCACGCATATTATTGTAATTGTAGGCTAAGTCTTGTGAATAAGGAATTATTATTATAAACTGTACTACCAGGGTGGCATAACCGCGTCAGCGACAAAGTAATTCATTTAACATTCGGAATATCAAACATTAGTCTACGGTATACGAGTACATAATAACACTTAAAGAGTTGAGGGAAAGAGTTAAGAAACAATTCCAAAGCTTTTACTCAAACTAAGTTTCGAAAGTTAAATTACAGAAAATTACCAGAACGTCGCACGCCGCGCGAAAATTTGAATTAAAATAGTTATGATAATACTGTATTTATGAAATTATAAAAATTTGTGACAAACGAACTTTTTTATAAGAAGGGGAAGAGAAGGCAAATGAGCATACGGCTCACCTGATGGTAAGTAGCTGTTTGCGCCAAGCGCTAATGTCAAGAATCGATGCCAGAGGGCGCTCGGCTCGGCGCGATACCGGTTTGACGTTCGGTCGAGCGGTGTGCTAGCTATCGCTACCCATGCTCAAAAGCTAATATTTTTAGTCTTCAGAGGTGGTGACATCTCATATGTAGGTTTCTTTGTATGAAGTTGACTGCATGTAGCGACGACTGAGTTCTATCTGATTGGCTTAACTGACTAGCGCTGCGAAGAGATGTTGAATCTCTTTGCAAATTATAGCGCATTTACCTATATCTATAATTTAATCGCATCTACTGTAAAGGAATCCTGCCATCTAGTACTACAACACTCTAGGCGGTAGGTGTCTGGTTGGTGGCTCTTTTCTATCTGAGACTGAATCAGTAGGTGTCATTCATTTACATTGTTTGATATGGACTTTTTTGAAAATGGAAACAGTTTCAAACTATCTGAGGATGCTAATTAAATAAGTGAAATATTTTGTTCAGTTTTCTGAAAATTGTCGATAAACTTCGAAGAATACGTATCTAATTTAGTTTAATTAACTATTGTTGTGTAGTTACTGCTTGGTATTTTGGTGTCGTCCTCTCTTCCGATTTCTCGAATCAAAGTCGAATCTTTTGTAAAACGGAGCAAAAAGTTTGCAACAACTTTTTTCAATAAATAGAACACATTTTGCTAAAGTGGATCTCATTAGTACTCTCTTCTACTCGTAGACTCGAAACACCACAGGAGAAGGATCAGCCGCAGAAAGACTGTTTAAAAAAAACAGTATTGTCTACATAAAAAATATGGTTATAACAGAGAGCCACGCTGCAGCTATATTATGCCTCCAGCACGAATGGGTCAGCTCTACCCGAGAAGAAATACGCTCGCACAGAATTCTCGCATGAAGAACATAAGGTTATTGTATTTTTATGGATGTGAAGAGAACCATACTGGTAAAGAGGCGTTCTCTCTTTACCCCAGAAGGTGAGAATGCATTTGCATATTGATTCGTAATCGAGATTAAAAATAATTATATAGTCCACAGCATTCTTCGTACGTGGTAGAGCCATGCTTCACCTGTATTAATAGTATAATTAAAACACGCATAGATCGGCTCGACTCGGGGAAGTACCACGCTCTTACAGGATACCTGCGTAAAATAGCAGCTTACCACTGCTGTGTTTCGTATGGTGAGTGTAGAGAACTGGACATCCTTTTTTACTGGAAAAAAGACATTCCATCTTAGTCCTCACGGGTGACAACGCATCTGTATTTTGTTTCTTAATTGTTTATAGATGTAGATGTCTATGTGTTACAGCAGCCACTTACCATCAAGTGGCCTGTATGCTTGTTTGACACCCTATCCTATAAAAAATCACTTCACATAATGGAGACTGTATTTCCGTTTGTTTTTCATCTATAAAAAAACAAGAAAATTACATTCAGTGTTGAAAACTTTTCCCACATTTATAACACTTGTGTAACAAACTAGTGCACCTGAAATTGCGCGGTAAACACTGCTATTAGCGTCGCAACACTGTACCCCGCTCAGGCAGCTGAAGTTACAATTAAGTTGTATCGCACTTCCTATTTGTGGCCGCCTTACAAGAACAATTTTGCGTCGCCAGACGTCTCAACTTTTTGAGCCTATAGAGTCCCGCGTATGATGTGAATGTCTCGATTTTGTCGCAGAATTGTAAAGGAAGATATTATGAAGCATAATAAAATAATATTAAAGTTTTTTAAACTTATATAACATGCACGAGTGAGTTGTGATGATCGTAGTGAGAATATAAAACCATAGTCGTGATATTGTTGTATTGTCATCGGTTCATTCTTTATGAAACTGTAGTGACAACGGAACTAACTGTCTACCTGATGATAAGTGGCTAGTATAGCCCATGGGCACCTGTTAATTTAAACAAAGAAGGCTACGGTTGCGTTAAAACTCTGAGGAATAAGATTGAATTCCTCACAGCTTGTGATTATCTTGCTTTAGATATCCTACAGACGGGAGCACGACAATGCAAGCACTGCTATTTGGAGGCAGAAATAGGCAAGAGGGTGGCGTCTGCCCACAAGAACTGCTGAGCAGCAAAGCGTCCTACCTTTCCGTACCGTCTGTTTTTATTATGTCTGCAACACTTCAAATTATTTAGACGTCTGAAATGGGGAGTGTAGAGAAGCAGAGACCCTTTTTACTGGATACGAATCATACTCTCTTACTCCTCAAGGGTGACAACGTACCTGCCTATGGGTCACAGTATCCACTGACCATCCTGTGGACTATGTGCTCGTTTCTTACCCTTATTTTATAGAAAATAAAAACATTATTTTGAGACAAGGATGACTAGGATTCATTTAACCATACTTTGCTGTTGTCACTTAATTAAAACGAAATATCTAATGCTTCTTCTGCAATAGCTTGCTTTTAACTTAATATATACTATATAATGATTACAATGTTTCTAACATATCGAGTACTTTGTGGGACTCATTGGCATGGAAGGACTGAGACTATTATGGTATGATGTTATGGTTTAGTCAGGAAACTTCAGTTTTTAATTATCAACAAAAAGACTAATACTCGTATAAATACATTCTTACACTAATACGTTTTTTCTGAAAATGTTTGGTTGTTTCAAATAAATTGATTTTTCCCTTTTTGCAGATTTAAAAAAGACCCAGTAGTGTTGTTTGGGCTGTTAATTTTCTCTGACAGTTTATTGGATATGAAGTATAAACCAACTATTTTCAATATGAACAGCGAGATGTAGCACTTATATCTGTTCTCCAATCAGAATTAAAATTTAGACGCATTATGACGCCACAAACTAAGACAGAATGCCTCGTAACCAGTAAAAGGCTCTCCAGTGATCTGAAGTTACCATACGAACACAGCGGCACTAAGCTGCTATTTACGTTGGTAGTCTGTGAGAGCGTGATCGGTCCCCGGTCGTGCCGAAACCATAATATAGAGCTCGAGCGTGCCTCTCTAAAACCACATGGCATGGCGCAGAGAATTTTCATTTAATACGTACTTAAAAGCGTAAACAAAATATTGTTCACAATCGTCCCAGGATCTACTCGTATTCGATTCTTCACAAGTAGTACTTCAACAATAACTCATTAGCGTGAAATTGATCCCTTCTGTATATTCAGCACAATTTTTTGTATTCAAGCACTTATAACCCGACAAGAAAATTGGAAATAATTTTTTAATCATTATAATGGCGTTGTATAAAGCGATCGGATTTCCTTCAGCTTGTTGGATGCTTGTGTCGCAAGAAACCACTCGGTGCAGCCACGCGTCTAATGACAATATGTTGCCAACTAATCGAAAGCATTTAGCCATGTTGTTACAGAAATGGGGTAAAAAATTTTTATAGTAGATATATGAAATTTTAAGCGTCTGTTATTACCTATATATAAATATTTCTGTACCAGACATAGATGTTTATGTTAAGGTAGAGCGATGTTTTGGCTATATTATAGTTGTAACACAAATGGGTCGGCTCGGTCGCGGACAGACCACGCTCTCACAGAATACCATAGTAAAATAGCAGCTTGATGCTGCAGTGTTTTGTATGGCAGGTATAGAGAATCTGAGAACCTTTTTACTGGAAATAAGACATTAAATAATAAGACACATAAGACTGCATTCTTATTTTTAATGTAAGATGTCTCTGCGCCGCAGCATAAATTATTAACCTACCATCAGGTGGACTGTGTGCTCGGTTGTGAACCTTATTGTATTAAAAAAGCGATGTTATGTTTAGGTAACGATCAGTGTGATAACAGCCTGCAATTAGTTGTGCGGGATTCAAGTCGCAGCGGTTTTTGAGAAATATTTCACTGATATTCCTATCTTGACAACAGAGTCATTGAAAACTTCTCCAACTGTCGCCGAGTCATTGCTCAGACAGAATGTTAAGACCTGTTTAAAAGAATTTAAATTTGAAAAAGTATTACTGCAAGATATTGTAAAATACTACGCGGTGTCTAGACGTGAATAAAGCTAGTGGACCAGATGGTATACCAGCTATAGTCCTAAAGGCTTGTGCACCTGAGTTGTCTCCTGTGTTGACACGCTTGTTCCGCCTCTCATTTAGTACTGGAATAGTGCCAAAATCCTGGAAGCTGGCCAACGTGCAGCCTGTTCCAAAAAAAGACAGCCGCGCCGACCCTGCCAATTATCGTCCAATCTCAATTACCTCCATACTCTGCAAGATTATGGAGCGTATATTGAATGCCCGCTTAATGGCATACCTAGAACAGAATGACCTCCTTAGTGACCGACAATATGGGTTTCGCCGAAATCGGTCAGCTGGGGACCTTCTAGCGTATGCCACACACGTATGGGGCGAGGCACTCGAGAACAGTGGGGAAGCACTTGCTGTTTCCCTTGATGTCTCGAAGGCCTTTGACAGAGTTTGGCACAATAGCCTTTTGGGTAAGCTTCCAGCGTACGGCTTATCCCCTGGTCTGATTGAATGGGTAAAGGACTTTCTGAGTGAACGGTCTCTCCGGGTCGTCGTCGATGGCTGCTCATCTGATCCTATGGCGACTAACGCCGGTGTTCCTCAGGGGTCCTTTCTCTCCGCAACTCTCTTCCTGCTGCATATAAATGATCTGCTTATTCCCGGTATCTATGGGTATGCAGACGATAGCACAGTGGTTGAGAGATACCAACCAAGTCCTCGGGCCAGTCGGGATCAAATCCAGTCCGAAAGAGAAGCTATGGTAGAGCGTGTGAATCTCACATTACAGGCAGTCTCCGATTGGGGCGATGCCAATCTTAAGAAGTTCAACGCCTCCAAAACACAAGCGTGTCTCTTCACTGCAAAAAGGAGCCAGCTCACCTTGGCTCCTTCTTTCCGAAATGTATCACTGAAGTATACCGACCGCCTTCAGTTGTTAGGGTTTGAAATATCCTCAAATTTGAACTTCGGGCGGTTCATTGAGTCCAAGGCCAAAGCAGCTGCAAGGAAGCTGGGAGTCCTTGCAAAGGTGCGGCGATACTTCACGCCGGGACAGCTGCTTACTTTATATAAAGCGCAAGTCCGGTCGTGCATGGAGTATTGCTGCCATATATGGGCTGGTGCTGCAAGATGCCACCTAGGAGCTTTGGACTCAATGGAAAGGCGTGCTATGAGGCTTATTGGTGACCCGAATTTGGTTAAAACCAATCTTACCAGCCTCGAACACAGACGTAAAGTAGCCAGCCTTTCGGTTTTCTACAGGATACATTACGGAGAGTGTGCGCAGGAATTACATAACTTAATTCCACCCTCTCCCTTCCACCATCGGACAACCAGACGTTCGGCCAGTTTCCACCCTTTCGTTGTTGACTTACCACGCATTCGAACCAAACGGTTCGCCACGTCGTTCATCATGCGTACAACACAGGAGTAGAATAAGTTGCCAGCATCTGTCTTTCCATCCGATTACAGTGTGGGTGTCTTCAAGGCAAGAGTGAATAGGGTTTTGTTAAGTCAGTGCGCTTCACCATCTTAGGCTACATCACCACTTACCATCAGGTGGGATCGTAGATAAGCGCTGGCTTAGTAGAATAAAAAAAACCATTGATGTAAAGAAAACCGCAGATTTGTGGGGGATTTCCGTGACAGTTATTGCGTCCATAATAGATTTAATTGCGCCTCATCTTGCTATTATTTTTAATACTTGTATCGATTCTGATATCGATCTAAATTAGCAAGCAGACTTAGTTCTGCAGCATATGCTGTAAGAAAGATTAGAAGTCTCACAGATGTTGAGACAGCTAGATTAGTGTATTTTAGTTACTTTCGTAGCGTAATGTCTTATGGAATTTTGCTATGGGGTAATGCGAATGATATTAAAGCTATATTTGTTTTGCAAAAGAGAGCCGTTCGGGCGATTTATAATCTAAATTGTAAAGAGTCTCTCAGACAAAAATTTAAAGAAATAAACATATTAACTTTGGCATCGCAATATATTTATGGAAATGTAATGTATGTACATAAATCATAAATAGCTTTAATAAGAATAAGGATGTGCATACTTTAAACACTAGAAACTAACATAAGCTTGTAATACAAGTTACTAGACTCCACAGAATCGGTAATTCATTTATGGGGCATTGTATACGCTTTTACAACAAAATCCCAGAACATATTCAAAGTTTGTCAATAAACAAGTTTAAAAGTTGTCGTGAAGCGACAATTAATAAGAAAAATATATATAGAACCTAACCTAAAAACAAAAAAACAACAAAAGTAGAACAAGAAAATAATATATTTAAATTTTTTAAAAAGGTATTTACAATTTTATAAAAAAATGAAATATGATGATGATGGATGAAGTGAGATTACAATTAGATTAAAAAAAATAAAGATAGGAGAATAGGAGAATATAGTATTATAGTGGAGCCTAAAGGTCGAAGGACACATGCTGCGCTTGTAGAAGTAGGCACACGCGGAGCTTGAGGTTTCTTGGCGGCGACGGCACGCAGCGCCTGGACTGGGCACACGCAGCGTCCGGAGCCGACGCACGTAGCGCCTGGAGTAGGTGCGCTCAGCGCTTGGAGCAAGCAGTCGCAGCGCCCAAAGGTAGCGCGGACAGTAGGTGCACTCGGCGCCTGGAGCAAGCAGTCGTAGCGCCCAAAGGTAGCGCGGGCAGTAGGTGCACTCAGCGCCTGGAGCAAGCAGTCGTAGCGCCGGAGTAGTGTGGCCCCGCGCTTGAAGTAGACTGCCGACGACTTCGGATGTAGATGGAGGCTTGCAGGATCCCGGGGTAATGCGGCCCCGGGATAAGGCCTTTAGTAGATGCTTCTCGTTTGAGAACTGAAGCGAAACTCCCTGTATTCTCCAATTGTTCGGCTTTTATACCTTTTT
Organism: Parnassius glacialis; assembly: GCA_033319125.1. Taxonomy (NCBI): domain Eukaryota; kingdom Metazoa; phylum Arthropoda; class Insecta; order Lepidoptera; family Papilionidae; genus Parnassius; species Parnassius glacialis. The sequence continues at coordinate 618,306 of JAVANC010000026.1, forward strand.
AGAGAGAACGAGAAATTATTTAAATTAAAAGGAACTTTATTGTATATGACCTAGAGCCAAAGAGTATTTATGAGGAAATATTAAACTAAGAACATCAGACCAGTGACGAATTTGAATAAAAGTTACCATAACAACCATATAAATAATGGTTGTCAAATCTAACAATTTTTAATTTCAGGCTTATAATTGAAAAACCATTACATTTAAGTAAGAAATGAGATATTATTCATATAGGAAAAACAAATGCGCGGCAGCGCGCACGAAGCCTAAAATTGCAGAGTTACGGAGAACTCAATAAAAGACCGAAAAAGGTAAGACTCCATTGACAGCGATTTTAAAAGGTGCTGATAGTGTGAAAATACGAAGTGAAAATGATTTGTTATTGTGTAAAAACGTTACAGGATCCTATGGAAATAAAGGTGATGCAAAATATAAATGCAGAAAATCAAAAACAGAATGGAAAAATAGTGTAAAATGATATGTTAGTAGTATAACTGATAGCGTGAAAAGTGATGCAAAATGTGAATGCAGAAAATCAAAAACAGAATGAAAAAATAATGTAAAATGATATGTAAGTAGTATAACACTACAAAGTTTATTAAAGAGAAACTGTACAAAAAGGGTTATTATAATATAATATCAAGGAAATAACCCCTGGGAATAAGGTGATCGCCACCATGCTGGTTTTATGAAAAATCATTTAAAATTTTATAAACGAAATTATTGTTAAGTGATGTTTGAAAAAAAAATCCCGCTGGGTTTCTTGCTGGTTATTCCCAGGACAGAGGTATTTTCCGAACCAGTGGTAAATAAAAAAATGACTTTCAATAAGAATTATGTAATAATCAATATTGAATAAAAAATTATTCTATTCTATTCAATTCTATTCAAGCGTTAGGATGTCATTATTTTAAAGTTTTTTTTTTAAAGGATAAGGGTGACAAACGAGCACACAGTCCACCTGATGGTAAGTGGTTGCTGTGGCAAATAGACATCTACATCTATCCTCTATTACAAATCAAAATGCATATGCGTTGTCACCCGTGAAGACTAAGATGGTATGCCTGATTTCCAGCAAAAAGGGCCTCCGGCCATCTGCACTCACCAAGCGAAACGCAGAGGTAAACCTCTACTTCACGCTGGTATTCTGTGAGGTCGTGGTACCACCCCGGTTCGAGCCGGCCCATCCGTGCGACAGCAAAAGCCTCCACGTGGCTCTACTACTGTTTAAGGTAAACATTAACTATACTAATAACATATTAATTATATACACATAGTTAAGTTATTGCTAATTTCCAATTACATGTCATTTTATTTATTTTTTTGCTTTATTGCTGTCATTTCAAATAAACGGGTTAGAAATTTTTAGACTTAATGCATTTTGGCTTTCCCTCCCAGCCAAACCCGGTTGTAGTGAAATATAATAGTCAAAAGATAAGAAATATATTAGCAATAAAATTAAGAATTAAAAATAATAATAATCAAAACAACTAAATTTCATAGGACAATTTATTGAATTAAATATTATTAATACATCATTATACACTTGATATTTTTTCATCAAACATATCGTAGATATTACAAAGATCTCAACTACCTAACTAAAAAGCTTGACAACTTACAGTGAAACTATCATTAATTTATTAAACACCTGTTTATAAAACGGATGAACTGCTTATTGAACAACCAGTTGGAGAAAATTTTTATGAAATCGATTATTTTAGCAGCACAGCTTACAGCAACTCGGTATAGCATGTACCGAGTGCAAGTACCATACAGACGAAGTTGTGTGGCGGTCACTAATTTTAGTATATTTGTTGTCGTGAAGCGACAATTAAAAAAAAAGAATAGAACCTAAGAACAACAAAACAACAAAAGTAGAACAAGAAAATAATATATTTAAATTTTTAAAAAGGTATTTACAAATTTATAAAAAAAAATGATGATGATGATGGATGATGTGTAATTACAATTAGATAAAAAAAGTAAAGATAGGAGAATATTGTATTGTAGTGGAGCCTAAAGGTCGAAGTGACGCACGCTGCGCTTGTAGAAGTAGGCACACGCGGAGCTTGTAGTTTCTTGGCGGCGACGGCACGCAGCGCCTGGACTGGGCACACTCAGCGTCCGGAGCCGACGCACGTAGCGCCTAGAGTAGGTGCGCTCAGCGCCTGGAGCAAGCAGTCGTAGCGCCCAAAGGTAGCGCGGGCAGTAGGTGCACTCAGCGCCTGGAGCAAGCAGTCGTAGCGCCCAAAGGTAGCGCGGGTAGTAGGTGCACTCAGCGCCTGGAGCAAGCAGTCGTAGCGCCCGGAGTAGTGTGGCCCCGCGCTTGAAGTAGAGTGCCGACGACTTCGGATGTAGATGGAGGCTTGCAGGATCCCAGCGCCTGGCCTGCAGGATGCGCCGACGACTTCAAATGTAGATGGAGGCTTGCAGGATCCCGGGACAATGCGGCCCCGGGATAAGGCCTTTAGTAGATGCTTCTTGTTTGAAAACTGAAGCGAGACTTCCTGTATTCTCCGATTGTTCGGCTTTTATACCTTTTTAGAGAGAACGAGAAATTATTTAAATTAAAAGGAAATTTATTGTAAATGATCTAGAGCAAAAGAGTATTTATGTGGAAATATCGAAATAAGAACATCAGACCAGTGACGAATTTGAATAAAAGTTACCATAACAACCATATAAATAATGGTTGTCAAAAATATAAATTTTTGTATATAATTGAAAAACAGCTACATTTACACCCCCATATATTATAAAAAAAAGATAAACATAATACAGGGTTAAAAGTGGTATAAAGATAATAATGCAAAATAAATTATAAAAATGAATTGACTAAACCAAAACTTAGTACCTTTTAATATATATTTTCACATAATCTTGGCCGATTTCAGGTGAATGTCATAAAAAGCATCAGAAAAAAAAAACTGAATCAAAATTCTTTGAAACTGCGGTTACCAACAAGCATAACAAGCATGGCAACTATGGCGCATTTTCCTTCTTAAGGCAATCCTTGGGGGAGGCCTGTGCCCACCGGTGAACTTTTAATAGGCTTTAGTGAATAACTTCCGACTTCACAAATTTTTGAAATATTTTTTTATTTCTCAGACGTACAGTTTTCCTCACGTTGTATTACTTCTCCGACGAGCAGGCGGTAAATTTAATGCTGATTCAATATATTCGTGATAGAGTGATTTTAGATCGACGCAAGCGAGGAGTGACCACATTGTCACAGAATACCAGCGTTAAATCACAGATTGATGCTACTGTTTCCTTTGGTGAGTGAAGAGTATGAGCCTTGCCAACTTGCAAACATGAATCTTAACAGACGTCAGCAAAGTTTTGTTAATCTTATAACATGCAGTGCTGTCGCGTAGGATAAAGTAAACTGTTAAAATTCATTGTTCTCTTCCGGGACGTCAACGGTAACTAGCGTTATAAATTAATGATAATGTATCCAAGAAGATTAAGTACCTCGGTGAAGAATGCTGTGTTTTTCGTTAATAATCTACTCCTGATTATTTATGGTATTATTGTTCGAAAATATAGACTTGAAAACAGTTTAAATTATAACTTTAAGCAAACATTTCACACACAACAAGCACACAGTCCAACTGATGGTAAGCGTGACTGTGAACCATAGGCACCTACATCTGTCCTCAATCATCATCATCATCATTACAGCCCTTCACAAGTCCACTGCTGAACATAGGCCTCCCCCAAAGAATGCCACAAAGCACGGTCCTGAACCACCTGCATCCATCGACTTCCTGCATATCTTACCAGGTCGCCACTCCATCTAGTGGGGGGACGCCCTACCCTTCGCTAATGAAGTGAAATTCTATATATGCAAAATAAAAAAGAAGGCTTTATGGCATAGTTCCTTTGCCTGCTCTCTCGAGCGAATAATAAAACAACAACAAAAGTTCAGTTTCAAGTAATAATTAGTGATTTATGAATATTTTTAGAAAATAATTTTAAATATTTCGACGCAGCTGAAATTGCATGGGTGCGCTTGAAATAAGCCCCCTTGACCTCCCCACAGTGACAGACTCTCTAATAAATATATTGTTATTTCGTTTTCGTATCATTTTTAAATGGATATAACCTCAAAACTATCATTATCGATATCTCGAAAACTAAAGATTTCCGGCATAAAAAGCAACTAGATGGTAATCAATAGCATCATTGCCTATCACCTAAAGCTAAAATGATCACTTAAATCCTGCCACAGATTACTAAAGCCGACCCAGAAATATTTAAAAGAGGTGTTACAGAATGAGTTTTAGTTTGCATCCAGTGAAAACTTTACTTGTTCGAGTTTTGTTGTAATTGATGAAGGTCTAGTTTTGATTTTTTGTGAAATGATATTAAAATACGTAGCCCACGAAATAATGTAGCTCATACATTTTAAATTTCGAAATGTTTAAGCGATATATCAAACAAAGATTAACTTTAACGTGCTATGAATTGAAAAATAAATAGCCTGTTTGCATTCTAATGTACTGATATGTGTTACAGTTTACTCCAAATAGTCGACAGCCATTTGGATATTGGCGTGGTCGAGCCTTGGTATGACTGAGGCTACGCCGCTGCTACCTGCTATGTCGTGGTGGATCTTGCGGCGGTACGGCTCGGGCTTCTGCCGACCACGTGATGCTTTGGAGCGGTGAATGGACGTCTGAAGCTTGCTCAGCTTGCGAGTGGTGGGATATTTCAGGCGGATATCTATCTCACCGAGACTACTTAATGACTAATGCAATTTGTGTGATGTCGTTTGCAGCGTGTGATATTTTGCACAGTTGCCTCTTTTGTATTTACAATGTGTGATATTTGCATACAGTTGATTTTTATATTTGCAATGTGTGTAGTGGCCTACGCCTCTGCGTGCGGTTGCCTTTGGCAATGCGTGGATCTTGCGCAGTTGCCTACTTCCCTTTGGAATATGTGGTGGGATCAGTCTCTCCACATAGTTGCCGTTTTTGCAATGTGTGCAATGGTTGTGGTGAACTTTCGAAGCCTCGAATTCTTTGGTTCTCAATACATTTGCCTTCATTTGTTTTAATTTTTAATTTTGCAAAGCAGATTATTTATTTGTTTCATGCACCTAAAACGATTTACATCTGTTTCAATCTTAAATTATTTTGAATACCTATTTTGCGAGACTTGTGTTGGATATACTTAAGTACATGCTTATCTGACGTAGTTGTTTCAATGTTTGCTTTTACTGTTGTGTACTTCAAATTTTACATTATAACTACCTTGAGTAAAATCCAATACGAAACAGGTTTCAGGTACTAGTTAAAACTTTGTGCTTATGTTAACAGCCACTGTGAGGTATACAAACTCGGTGCCTATGCCTACAATGTTGAAGTTTGGACAGCTCGCTGGTGCAAGTGTAATGCGGTAGCTTGCTGGAGCTGATGCAGCGCAGCGGTTTGCTTGCGCTGTTGCGCCGAGACAGCTGGCTGGCGCTGGTCCGCCGAAAAAGTTCACTGGAGCGTGTTTATCTGGTTGGCCTGTGTCTTCAGTGTAGTGTGCCGTATGCACAGTGTACCTTAGAAAAAATTATGCAAATTTAGTCTGTATGAAATGTATTTGTGGCGGCGCTGTCGTCGTGCCGCAAGCGAAACACGGCGAAGTCTAAATCGCGCTAACAAAGTTCCGAAGTTAAAGAAGCATATATAGAATAGCTCCGAAATACCAATCGGAGTGGTGGCCGCTCCCCGGGCAGAACACCTTACACGGCGGGAGATCTGCCTTTTTCCTTCCACCCGCCACATATTCAAGAGCTCACTAATTGTCTGCTGTTGAATAACGATTTGTAAAGATTTGAAAATTCATAGTCAGAAAGGGCCGAGACGGGAAAGTTACATTAATAATTAAGCCAGTACCGTTACTTTAGCATACACACGAGGTGTGTAATTGCCCCATGCTTTCTTTGAGGGTCAATAGTTACACATGTGTTAGAAATAGGTAACCTAGTGCTTCCTTTCTGAAAGAGTAATATTGAGATACGCTAACGTTGTACCTCTTTCTCAAAAGTAGAAGGCGGACAAGCTAACGTTGTGCCTCTGTCGCCTTTAGCTTAAGTTGTGCTAACGTCGTGCCTATGACTTAAGTAGATGTTAAGTTATGCTAACGTCGTGCCTATGACTTAAGTAGATGTTAAGTTATGCTAACGTGGTGCCTATGACTTAATCGGTTATTATTTTATTATGTTATCCTAACGTTGTGCCTATTACTTAATAAGTTATTATTTTGTTAAATTACCTTTGCTAACGTTGTATCGTGCATCGTTATTTTGTTAAGTTATGCGAACGCAGAGACTATGACTTAAACAATTATTTTTAACAGACTTCAAAAAGGAGGAGGTTCTCAATTCGACTGTGTTTTTTTATGTGTGTTCCTCAGAACATTTTTCTAGGTAAACGATTTTGATGGTATCTGAGCTGGTGCTTACCATGTGGTCTCATATGGGTTTGGTCAAGATCTGGCCAGCAGTTTGTTTACTTATTCTTAATAATGCGTATTTATTAATAGTTCAATTTGAACAAAATATTTAATTTTACCACTTGTGTTCAGTTATGCGAACGTATTGCCTATGACTTACTCTGACGACACGTTGTGCAAACGTAGAGCTATTGCCAAGCGCGTCGAATGTGACTGACGCTATGCCTGCATCCTCCATGCCGTTAATGGAGACTGGTATTTAAAATTAAAGGGAGCCCGAGGATGGACTCCTGTCAAGAGAGGCCGTGTAGGGAATGAGGGTAAAAAAATAAAAGAAAATATGAACATATGAAGGTAGGATGGTAATCGACCACTTATTTTAGCACTATAAAGTATTACGTAGCCGGCTAAGAGGATTAGTTTGTAATTCTACGAGTCTACTACTTCTACAAACTTAAACATTTTTTTGTTCGTAGATTTTTATATATTAAAAACGTAAGACAGAATGTGTAAACGTTTTTGATATGGAGTAACAATACTGAATCTGTCTACGAGACCCAATTTAAAACCAATTTCTTCACCAGGCAGCGCATTTACATAAAAAGCGTTCTATCTACATTAGAAAATTGTAAAATAAACTGAAGTGTGCACGTTTCACTCGCAGTACCGCATCCCGCCCCGAAGCCGCGGCGACGCCCATGGTGACCCGGCACTCACTGATCAAACTCATGTGCGGTCAATTAGAATGCAATTAACCGGATATGAGTCTAATGGATGGGAGTGATCACATTACCGGACTAAAATTATGACGAGAGTACGCGTAGCTCGCACGTAATTAGTACCTTTATTTGTATCATATTAGAGAGTTACAGTCTATAATTACGACTATAGTAACATACTATAAATATGTGTATAAACAAAAATGCGGTACTTTTAATAGGTCTTTCCAAGATTGCTCCTGCACGCAAATATATTCTGTGAGTTGATGAACGCAGAGCCAAGACAGTTAAATAATTCTATTTATCACCTGTGGCAAATGCCCAACAATATCTATACAGGCAATTTTGGCGAGAACTCGACCGGCGGCAGATAGCTGCTGCTGTATTACTGTTTAAATAATGTTTTGAAGTGGAGTTTTATATGTAAAACTGGTGTGATTTGGTGTATTAAATGTCTGCGCATGTGAACTGTTAGTGGAAACGGTGAAGCTCCTGCGATTCTGGCATAAGGACTATACCGTCGGCAAGTTGAAAGTGAGTGATGTACTCGCCATTGATGTTAATAGCGTAGCACGAATGGGTCGGCTCGACCGGGGAAGGACCACGCTCTCACAGAATACCAGCGTCAAATAGCAGCTTAACACTGCTGTGTTTCGTATGGTGAGTGCAGAGAACCGGAGACCCTTTTTACTGGAAAAGAGGCATTCCATCTTAGTCCTCACGGGTGATAACGCATCTGCATTTCGATTCCCAAACGAGGATAAGTGTTGATGTCTATGGGCCACAGCAACCACTTACCATCAGGTGGAACTGTGTGCTCGTTTGTCACCCTAGCCTATAAAAAAAAATCCTTTCCAGTCCAGTAGCTTGAAAACGTCTTCCAATGTAGCGGTGATGAGTTTCTGGTATATAATGTCACCCTGTCTTACACCTCTCTGCAGTTGGATAGGTAGGTTGGATAGGCATGTATGTATGAAAAGTAGCGCGAAAAGAAAAACAATTGAACTGCGCTCCTAATACTTTTTCCAATAAAATAGGATAACATGTTAAGAGGGAAAGTTACGCATATTACGTTTTATAGACAGTTCTTCTACGCAACATTCGGTATTAATGACGTTAGCTACGTGACACGTACGACTCACACTGCTCGATTAAAATAACTGCCACTTCATCGTTCGACGCAGGCAGCGAGATAATATTCATCATAACTATTTATATTCTTTATTTTCAGTTTATAATATGTGTACGCAAAATATAGAGCATTCTGTAGTTCATTTATAGACTAAGGGTGACAAATGTGCATACAGTCATTCTGATGGTATGTGGATGCTGTGGCCCATAGACATCTACACCAATCCTTGAAGCCATATTTGTTTTGCAAAACGAAGCTAGCCGTACGGGCGATTTATTTCTTAAATTGTTTACAATTTAACTTGTGGCTCTGTATACTGCTTTAAGTTCGGAATTTTGTTAGCGCGATTTAGGCTTCGATATGTTTCGCTTGTGGTGCGACGACAGCGCCGCCACGTCACCCCCCTGCTCAGACCGGAGGTCGATAGTGCAGTCCGATTGCCGGTGCGTCTTTAATGCCGGTGCTCAGAGCCGTGCCGAATACTGTAGCGGAGAGTAACTTGAAGGAACAGGAAGCATTATTATTCCAGTGTTGCGATGAACCTTTGTAAAGCTAGATGGCTTGTAGAATGTGAAGACTGCAGACAATATCCAGAGTAGTTTCCAGAGGTTTGTTGGTTGCGTGTTCATATCACGTCGGTTGATCACCAATGTAGCCGGTGGAAGGAAAAGGGGAGATCTCCTGCCAGGCAAGGTGTTCTGCCCGGTGAGCGGCCAACGCTCCATGTTGTAGTTCGGAGCTATTCTATATATACTGCTTTAACTTCGGAACTTGGTTAGCGCGATTTAGGTTTCGATGCGTTTCGCTTGTGGCGTGACGTCAGCGCCGCCACAAACTCTTTAGATTTCCTCGGAGAAAAATTTTAGAAACAAACATATTAACTTTTGCATAGCAATTTATTTATGAAAATCTAATGTACGTACATAAAAAGCTTTGATAAAAATAAAGATGTTCATACCTTAAACACTAGGAATAAACATAAGCTTGTAATATCTGTTAGTAGACTTAGTCTTACTTATTTCACAGAATTAATAATTCATTTGTGGGCAATGTATACGCTTTTACAACAAAATAATGCTTTAATGTGTTATTAAAGAAAAATTGTACAAAATGAGTTATTACAATATCAAAGAATATATAAGTGAAAATAACCACTGGGAATGAGGTGATCGCCATCATGCTGGTTCTATTAAAATTAATTTATAAAATTGTACAAAATAATTGTAAAGTGAAATATGTTTAAAAAATATCCCACTAGGTTTCTTGCTGGTTCTTTTCAGGGCAGAGATATTTTCCGAACCAGTAAAAAAAAAAAACTACTTTCAATAAGTATCATTTAATAAATTATATTGAATAAAATTATTCAATCTATTCTGTCTTATTCTATTATTTTATATTGTATTATATTCTATTCTAGATTAAGAATCAAAATGCAGATATGTTGTCATCTCAAAGGACTAAGATGGAATTCTTCTCATATTCTGTGAGAGCGTGGTCCTTCCCCGGCGGCGCCGACCTATTCGTGCTTCAAACATAATATAGTTGCAGCGTGGATCTATTTCTTATGATAAGTTGTTGCAATATTTTAACTGTTTCTTACTTATTTGCTGGTTATTAAAATAATTATAAAAGAACGTTACAATTACGTAAGACATGTAAATATATATATATATATATATATATATATATATATATATATATATATATATATATATATATATGTATATATATACATGTCTTACGTAATTGTAACGTTCTTTTATAATTATTTTAATAACCAGCAAATAAGTAAGAAACAGTAGATAGAGTAGATACAGACAACACAGATCCATTATAAAATTTAAATCATTAATTTTTTTACACTATACCTTAAATTTTAATTATAAATATTGGTTAATCAATCATATTATTACATTTTATTATTAAGATTTTAATAAATTTGACCACCTACTAAAAATTTCACTACATGCATAAATATTGCAAATAATTTTGATGAGATTATTCTGCGACCCAAAAACAAAACTTCTAAATCGCGCGATACGGTGACGGATCAACGCATCCAAACCAACGACACGGGCCTCTGCGAACATCTGGGACGCGCTACAGTAGCGTGGCTGACGGAACAACACGCGGAACGAATCATTATACTGCACCTTCAGTCTGCGATATTCCTCTTTAGTGTAATTCGTCCACAGCTGAGGAGTGTAAAGTGGCTGACAGTATAATATATATATATATATATATATATATATATATATATATATATATATATATATATATATATATATTATCGATACCATATAAAAAGAATCATTACAATTTATAAAACAAGTCACTTGCTACCAATATAAACATTCCCCATAGATTGCCTCATAAGGAGGGTTTTGCCATAGTTGCCACGTTTTGCAAGCGAACTGCTTTCAGTCTCTCTCCCTGTCACTGTCTGTCACATTGTTATGGGTAGTGAATATTCGTACACAGAAATTCCACAGACCTGAAAGACAAGTTAATTCTTCCAAACATACATATAAATAACATTTAAGTGTATGTCTGTAATATCGAAATAACTAGCTGCCTTCTATTAAGCTAAAGGGTTAATTGCAGGCCATTAAGACATAATAACCGTTTTTAATTTTTTGTCAGTCTGCCAGTCTATCAGTTTGGTTCTTTTCTTTGTAATGGTTAAACGAATTGTAATGAAACTTCATCAACAGATACAGAACTAAGCTAGTAGAGATAACGGCTATAAATTATCTGAAAAACAAGGTGGAAAAAATCTGAAAAATGCTCACAGGTTGCAAATAATATATGCTGGTTTCCATTAATATTTCAGCCCTAAAAGTTTAATACGAAAATAAAATGAACCACAGCTGCATCAAAATTACAGAATATAAATTCCGGTCCCTATTTAATGTGAGTAAAAATATATAATAAATTTTCAAAATTTGTTGTATTAACAGTGGTAGAGCCACGCGGCAGCTTTTGCTGTCGCACGGATGGGCGAATGGCGATGGGCTCAAACCGGGGTGGTACCACGACCTCACAGAAAATCAGTGTGAAGTAGAGGTTTACCTCTGCGTTTAGCTTGGTGAGTGCAGGTGGCCGGAGGCCCTTTTTACTGGAAATGAGGCATTCCATCTTAGTCCTCACGGGTGACAACGCATCTACATTTTGATTTATAATAGAAGATAGATGTAGATGTCTATGGGCCGCAGCAACCACTTACCATCAGGTGGACTGTGTGCTCGTTTGTCACCCTTATCCTATAAAAAAAATTAAAAACTGACCACTTCTCATCGAGTGAGGTTGTGAGCCTCATTTGTTGTTGGCAGTAGAGATTCGAATCGAAGATTTCCCGATGGTAAAACTCATAATAAACGATGCCCTTCCAATTCCGTCATACACACAACATCAACTTATTGCGTGTTAATGCGGTTTTCGGTACAGTTTATAGAGCTTACCTACCATTTGACCATGATCTTTTTCGTACGTTCTTTATGAATTGTTAGGTTTAATCATTAATTCTTGGCTATGTCTTAACTAACAGTGTAACTTTTTAACAGTGGTTGAGCCACGCGGCAGCTTTGCTGTCGCACGGATGGGCCGGCTCGAACCAGGGTGGTACCACGACCTCACAGAATACCAGCGTGAAGTATAGGTTTACCTCTACGTTTCGCTTGGTGAGTGCAGGTGGCCGGAGGCCCTTTTTACTGGAAACGAGGCATTCCATCTTAGTCCTCACGGGTGACAACGCATCTACATTTTGATTTGTAATAGAGGATAGATGTAGATGTCTATGGGCCGCAGTAACCACTTACCATCAGGTGGACTGTGTGCTCGTTTGTCACTCTTATCATAAAAAAACTAGTAATGTGCCGATCTTGCTCCACTTTTTAAATTATTTCAAAAAGGAGGTAGTACTCAATTCGACTATATTTTTTTAATTTGTGTCACCTCATAACTGTTTCCTACGGGAGCCGATTTTAATGATTAGTTTTTTTATTTGAAAGCTGGTGCTTCTCATGTGGTCCCATATACATTTAGTAACTTAGTTTTTGTATGTGTCTCATGTAAGATTGAATATTCCCTAGAGCAATCGAAAACCGTTGGTAGTGCTTATATTTATTTTAAGCTAAATTACCCCCGTTCATAAAGTATGGGCTCAAAAAGGTTAAGAATATTAAATCGTCACTATTCCACTTGTATCAAATTCACATAAATCAATTCCTCATAATTAATTCCTTCCAACTTGCAAAGGATTCACAATATTTATATTATTGTATTTGTAAGTAAATTTTGACTTAGCGGATAGCCAACGCAGAATCGACAGTGCTGTGTCTGTCCTAGTGTAGTGATTAGGTTCAGTGATAGTGCACGCAAACCTGGCAGGAAGGGAGATGCTCTTCATAATAGATAGACCAGACATTTTATTTCCCGCACGGGTTTTAGTATCTCTCAGATCTTAGTTTACACATCTAGTAAAATAAAAATCTAAGTAGGTACGCAAGTTAAACGTTTAATTATGAATTGAACTGTCCTACTGCTCTTTATTAACTGTTTAGATGTCATTCGCATTAAGAACTTTGTAGGATACGCTTTTATAAACACATAAAAACGTCCATAAACTGGGGCATTAACTGTCTGTGGGTGAAATAAACAAGCACATATGACGACTTAGTGTTAAGAACAGTACGGCAAATGGCCGCCCCTGAGATGTACGCGTAAATTATTCAGATACTTCTCCCTACAACGTGATTTTATTTCCTCGCTAGATCTTTCTAAGGTGATTAATATTTTTCTTGATACAAATATTTAAAAAAAAAACAACATTTTAGACACTGGCAGCATCTTATCTCAGTAGTATTTCTCTCTGAGAGATGAATACATATTTGTGCTATTTGCTATAGAGACTGTCAGTTCATGTACTTCACGTGCGGTGAAGTTCCCAAAGGAACTGTATCCGCGACTGGTTATCGCTGCTGGTGATAAGAGGGCTGGTTCATTTCTCCCTCAAAGTATTCAGCGACAAACCGTAGCCGGCATTCTTGGCACTATATCACGGGGAGTGAGGACTGTTGGATAATTTAAGATTTTCCTTTTTTTTATTGACTATATCTGAATGATATCTGATATCTTGATATCTAAATGATTAAATTTTTCTTCACTAAATGGAAAGGGCTGACTTATTTTATTCGACTCGCTACGATTTATACATGTACATCCGCCCTGTAATAATGTATGGACATTTGATTTGATACCTTTAATCGAAAATAGAATAGAATAGAATAATTTTTTATTCAATATAGATCACATGTGTAATTCTTATTGAAAGTCATTTTTTACTTTACCACTTGTTCGAAAAAACAACATCCGTCCTGGGAAAAAACCAGCAAGAAACCCAGCGGGACTTTTTATAAAGCAAATTTTACAATAATGGTTATACAAACTATATAAGTACAAAATTTATTTTAGAAACAGCTTGGAAGCGATCACCTCATTCCCAGGGGTTATTATCAACCATGTATTCATTTATACTAAAATAACCCTTTTTATACAGTTTCAACTTAACAAGACATTTAAACTTGCTACTAGAGAGAGCATGTACACTTTCCGGGACCTTGTTGTAATAGCGTATACATTGCCCCAAGAATGAATTACTGACTCTGTGGAGTCGAGAAACTGGTATCACTAGCTTGTGTTTGTTCCTAGTGTTTAAAGAATGCACATCACTTTTTTAACTAAAACTTCCTTTGTTTTTGTGAACATACATTAAATTTTCGTAAATATACTGAGAGGCCAAAGTTAATATATTTATTTCTTTAAATTTATCTCTAAGAGACTCCTAGGATCTTATCCTTCGATTAAAGGTATCAAAGACTATTTCTTTTATAGTTTTTATAGCATTGCTCTTTATCTGTTCGTAAAGTTTTATCACAATTGGTACAGTCATTCCGAAGATTAGCACAGGCAAACAGAAAGGCAGACAACATTTTTCGAAAAATGTTTATGTGAGTATAACAATTTTATTATATAAATGTATAAATAAGTCAAATAATAATTCTAGCCGAAGTTTTACTCAATCGAATCCGATCACAAATATATTATCGATTCATTAGTAGAACAAAACCTATTATCTGAAACTGACTTGGCATCTGTGTGGTGTTCTGGTGTGTCTTTGGTGAACGTCGCGGACTTTTTTAAGGTTCTGTTAGTTGAATATGTGCGGTGGTATTATGAGCAAGTTGTCTCGTATAAATTGAAGTCAAATGAAATGAAATAAATAAATTTTTTGAATGTAATAAAATAAAATTTCGTGGGTCGGCTTGTCTGGAGTAGGACCACGTTCTTACAGAATGTGAGCGTAAAATAGCAGACTAATGCTACTGTGTTTCGTATGATGACTATAGATAAACGGAGACTCCTTTTTTTAATTGGGCGTCCTAACTTAGTCCTCAAGGGCAACAACACGAGGATATATGTAGGTATCCAAGGACCACAGCATCGACTTACCATGAGGTTGACTGTGTAGTGTGTAAACTTTTGTCACCCTTTTTCTATAAAAAAATATCTCCCTTGAAATGTTCGCATGTACAGAATACTATGATATACCTTAAAAATCAAACAAATCAATAATTTGCGTATTTCACGATAAATATTAATCTGTTTGTTATAATTTTTAGATTTATGTACACAAAAGGTAAATAATGTTCGGCCAATTTTAGGTTTTGAAAATTCTGCTTTCTTACTTTTCATTTACGTTTTGCTTTGGCATTGACCAAGTCCTTGTGTGTTTTACCTGAAACAAATTAAAAAGGTATTTAGAAGTTAATGAAATTGCTTTGTTAGTTAATTGCACAAAACACATTTTTGAAAATTTCACAAACTATTTAAAAACGAAACTGTTTTTCTTTAAACAGATTTAGATTTAATTAACAGTAAATTAAATCCAGAGCTTTACTTAAGCGTATTTTAAAAACCATATAACAAGGCAGCAGATATTTACAGTAACCTTTCTATTTTTAAAAATAAACCGAAAAATCTATGTTGCCTCTCTCTTTATTGTTATCAGCCTTTTAAAGTACGTAGCAGTACGTAGTCTTCTGTAGGACGTGTACCCGTCCCAAACTATGAAGATTTTTGGAATCGTTGCAGTTGAATGACTGGAGTTTGCGGTTCAACCTTTATGCTTGACGCTGCTTTTCGTCGCTGGTCTGCGTATTTTATATGAAACATCTATAGTTACATTGCCATTTAACAAAAGCCACGAGATCATCTTAGCATAGCTCGTCCTTTACGTCTCCCATTAGATAAGATGGGGCGTGAATTCTCTTAAGTGGTCACCTTACGGTCATTTTCAATATTTAATGAAAAAATGCATATATAATTCATGAATATATCAAAAAATACTTTATTATAATTTCATTATTAATCAACTTTAATGTGTGTTACTGTGTGATTGTTATTTTTAGTTCCTCCTTGCGCCGAATCAATTCACAGCCTGTGACGCCAATGGAACATAAAAAAAAGAAGAGACCAGAATTAAAATGGCGGGAAAAACTTAAAAAGCAAGGCTTGTAATATATAGGAGTGAACGCAATAAATACGCTGTAGACGTTGACGTTTAAATTAGGAATTTTTGTAATTATGTGACAAGAATGGAAAAAGAATAAATTACTACACTCGTATTGTAAATCTATCTGGAATTTGAGTTTGTATATAATATGTATGTAATTACTTTAAGTATATAATATACTTTTCCGGCAGGGGAAGTATAGGGCGTCTCCCCACTAAACGGAGTGACGACCTGGTATGACATGCAGGAAGTCAATGGATGCAGGGCATTTCTTGGGGTAGGCTTATGTTACGCAATGGACTTGTGATGGGCTATAATGATGATGATGATGATGATGGTGGTTTAACGCTATTGCGTAACATTTTGAACGTATAATAATAATATTAAATGTAACATTTTGTAACAGTTTGTTAGAATTTTATAAATGACATATAGAAACCACTAAAAATAAAAGGAGAAACCACTAATAAACATATATCTCATGTGAACAACGCTTTATATATATTGGAATGACAACGTGTACACAAAATACTTTATGTCAAAAAAACTTCTCAATCGATTTTAATATACACTCAGTCACGAGTTTATTATGTAATTACACGTCAAATAAAGTTGGTTTGGAGTAGATATCACTTTTTTCAACACAATTATATACAGATTATAATTGTTATAATTATAGGTACAAAAAATAATATTCGCAAATGTACCTAATACGTATGTACGTAGTAATAAGACCAGATTGTGACAAATACGTGCCCGCGCACATATACTAAATATATAGTCGTATATAATTAGATTACTTAATGAGGCCATATCCTAACTCTGTTTATACTAATAATAACAATATTTTAATACAACAGTGCTTTAATCTAATTATAATTCTTCTGAACGTGTGTTTGTCACTGAACTCCTCCTAAACGGCTCGACAGATTTTGATGAAATTTTTGTTTGTGTTTGAGTGGCCCCTAGATGGTTTAGATTAACAATTGAACTCGGTAGGTGGCGCCGTTGTCGAGATCCAGAAACCAGCCGTGCGAAGCCGGGGCGGGTCGCTAGTATTATATACTTGTTTTTATTATTTTGTCGGTGAGAGGTGTAGCGTAGCTCATACCACACAAATCAGTGTTAATAGTAGAATAAGTGAAGAGTCTAATTTAAAACATAGTACCAACAACAGGTATGTCATTTGACGTTCTCTACGTTACATAGAATTTATCTTTGGTTTCAACTGGATCACATACGAGTACGTGTTGATAATAGTTGCACAGAACGGTGGTTGAGGCGATGCTTGATCTCTTTTGCCATTATTTGTGTTTGTCAATGCAATTCTCTCCGTAGAAAAATAGGGGATGAAATCTAAACCAATCAAAAGAGTTAAAAAAAATTATAAAAGCACTAAAAGGAATAAAATAATGTCACTTTCCGAAGTCATGGTTTTTAACTTTAATTACACATTCTGATGCAAGCACACTGACATCAGAATGTTAAATTATTTTCTTTTTTGTTACTTGAAGTCCGTTTTTAGTTTTTTTTTACTTTAAGTTTTTTTTAAGATACTAAAACGCTACATGAAGCAGGTACCTTGTTTTGTGTGTGTGTGTGTGTGTGTGTGTGTGTGTGTGTGTGTGTGTGTGTGTGTGTTTTTAAACGTTAACCCACACTAGGATTTTCTCCTGTATCATGGAAGCCGTTTACAAGCACAAATTTTACAAGAACAATTGTTTGTAGGCCATACAAATACTTGTTCCGTGCGGGATTCAAACCCGCGGCTCTCGGCGCTGCAACTCTTTGCTAAGCCACTGCGCCACGGAGACGTCAAATTTTGTATCTTCTACCGTTTTCAAACATGCAAAACACTCATAGAAGATTGATTATTTCAAAGAACAGGTAAAATACTTGAATTTTAAATAGCAATATTTTTAAACAAAAGACTAAAGGTTTTGCTTTAGCATTCCGTAGAAAATTGGAAGCAATATTGAAAACCTTTGCAAGATAACACGTATTCTAAACACGTTGGAGCAGATGCGATGAGCTTAAACGAGGCTGGTGCTTAATAACATTTCGATAGGATAAATAATATAAAATTATAAAATCTTTATCCTTTTAAAGACATAATAATAGCTAGATTAGAGAAAACTTAAACATAGCATTCCACATTATATTTAAAGATAAGCTTTTTACCCGCGACTTCTACTGTCATGTAATAGTTCTGTAATAGCAGGGCAAGTTAGTTTAATTTTACAAAAATCACTTTAAGATGTTTGTTTGCTATTATCTCAGAATAATCAAACATAAAAATTTAGTTAAATAAAAAAATATTTATATATATAATTTTACTTATTACTTGTGCATTAGCCGGGAAGTAAGAGGTAAGAGTATTGTCTAAGACCCCGCCTTACAAATGCGCGTGTCTATGACTTGCTGGGTGAATAACACTTTTTTACAAGATTGAATTTAGTTAGTTACTTATTGATATATTAATTTAAAGATTCAATAAAAAAATAAGTAATAATAATGTCCTCCAGACTGAATTTCGGTCACGGCGACCAGCTTCAACAGAGACTCACCATCTGCGCAGGACAGGGTTATAGTGCCCAAGTGTATGCGTAAGCACACGAGCACCCTCTATACCCTCACCTCATAGTTCAAATGACAGTAATCCGACACGACCGGGAAAATATAAGGCGAAGGATCAACCAGCTTTACGTGCTTTCCGATCCACGGGAGTGAAACAGCGCCAAATTACTGTCATCATAGTCCGATTAGACGGTAATACGACACGACCGGAATGAGATCAGAAAAAGGTAAAAAGATGTTATAAATAAAAATTAAGAAAGGATTTCACAACTGTTGCTTCAAGTTATATAAGTTAGAAACTAATAACTTTAATAATTAATACCTTTGATAAAATGAGCGATGTCCTTAACTTTACACGCTTAAGTTATACGCGTAATAAATCTAAACTTGGTGCGCCAAATTACAGGCTCCAATAAACTAGCGGCTTTTTTGTAGTATATGGGTGAAAAACGAGCACACAGTCTACCTGAAGGTAATGGATGCTGCCATCTCTAGATACCTGCATCTATCCTCGATTGTTGCCGACAAACTGGCTTATAGTTTGGCAAAATTTAAAATGTAAATAATGTAACACTCTTTCTAAGAATAATTTTTGAAAAAATTAGGATTTAAAACGTAAATATGTTACCAGTAAAATGGTAGATGTATAACTATTTTTAACAAGATTCCCCAGGCTGACACAATTTCCAGACACGTGTAAAAGCATTGTAATGAAAGAGTTATTTCAAACTATAACTACAGCTATAACTATAACTTCGCCTCCAGGTCCTTCAAAAGAGTTATTGCCAAGGCAAAGTCAGAGCACATAGGCAGAATTGGCGAGAAACTAGTTCGCCTTCCTTTGGAAACCCGTGCATTCTGGTCTCTCGCCAAGGCTGTCCAAGGGAATTTCTGTAAGCCATCACTACCATCTCTGCACAGGGAGGACGACTCACTGGCCCAAGCCGCAAAAGACAAAGCCGAGCTTTTAGGCTCCCTTATTGCGTCCAACTCGACTCTTGATGACAAGGGGAAAACACAGTCGACCATCTGGCGGTGGTGAGTGCTCCATGCGGGATGTTCCCACCCGATCCCTAAAAAAGGCGACCGCTCAGACCCGTCCAACTATAGGCCTATCACGATCACCTCCTTGTTCTCCAAAATAATGGAATCCATTATTAACTGCCAGCTCATGCGGTACCTTGAGGATCACCAGCTGATTAGTGACCGCCAATACGGTTTTTGTCAAGGTCAATCAGCTGGTGATCTTCTGGTCTACCTCACCCATAGATGGGCGGAGGCAGTAGAGTCCAAGGGGGAGGCGTTGGCCGTTAATTTGGACATTGCGAACGCCTTCGATCAGGTTTGGCACAAAGCACTTCTTTCGAAGCTCCCTTTTTATGGTCTTCCCGTGAAATTGTGCAATTGGATCACCAGCTTCCTTGCAGATCGGAGCATCAAAGTCGTTGTAGACGGTGCATGCTCCGACTACAAGCCTATTAACGCTGGTGTTCCACAAGGCTGCGTGCTATCACCAACGCTGTTTCTTCTGCATATCAAAGATATTTTGCTAACTGGTAGCATTCATTGCTATGCGGATGACAGCACTGGTGATGCTCTATATACCGGCTGTGCCAATATTTCTCGGGAAAATGTTGCCGAGTACCGGAACAAACTTATGTCTGAAGTCGAGTCTTTGCTGAACAAAGTCTCGGATTGGGAGCGACTAAATCTACTCCAGTTTAATCCTCAGAAGACACAAGTCTGCGCGTTTACCGCTAAAGAGAACCCCTTTGTCATGTCAGTTTATAGGCACTCCCCTTCTTGCCTCAGTTAGTATCGGAATCCTCGGAGTCGACATCTCGAGTGACGTGCAGTTTCGTGGTCACTTGGAAGAGAAGGCCAAATTGGCCTCTAAAAAGCTTGGTGTGCTCATCAGAGCGGGACAGTATTTCATGCCGGCACACCACCGGCACTTTACAAGGCATAGGTTTGTCCTCACATGGAATACTGTTTTCATCTCTGGGCAGGGGCTCCCCAGTGCCAGCTCCTTCCACTTGACCGCATCCAGAGCAGAGCGGCTCGAATCGTCGACGACCGAGTCTTTTCCGATCGGTTCGATTCACTGGCACTGCGAAGAGATGTTGCATCCCTTTGCATTTTCTTTCGCATCTACTACGGTGAGTGCTCTGAAGAATTGTTCGGATTAATCCCAGCCGCCAAATTTCACGAACGCACATCGCGGCAGAACTCCCGATATCATCCACACCATCTGGATGATTGGCGGTCCACCACTGTGCGATTTAGAAGATGTTTTCTTCCTCGCACGACTTCCTTGTGGAATCGATTACCATCAGCGATTTTTCTGGACCGATACGACTTAGGGACCTTCAAGAAAAGAGCGTTCTCCTTTTTAAAAGGCCGGCAAAGCATCTGCAATTCCCTCCCTGGTGTTGCAGCCGTTTATGGGCGGCGGTAGTCACTTACCATCAGGTGAGCTGCATGCTCGTTTGCCCTATCCGTTTCTCCTAAAAAAAATTAAACTATTAATTAAAAGTATTATATATTGACATAATAAGTTTATTTAATTTTTTTGATTTGTGATGCGTTTTATAAGGTTGAGTTATAAATATTGGGAGATAAATAGCCTACCTGTGAGTTCCTTGCCCATTTTTCTCACAAGGTATGTCGTAATAGTGATTTGTTCAAGCTATAGCGTAGCTTTTTTAAGATGTGAATAATAAAACTACTACTTAAAATAGTTCAGATCCGCGAAATAAAATAAAATGATGTATCTTTCTTAATTTGAAGATTATTCTCCGCGCTCTCTCAATTGACTGACTTAGTGGTATCATATATGTAAGTAAATAGTGTACCGCAGAGTCTATTTCGTCGCAAAGTTGTATTATCAATGGTGGCGTGTCTTTCCTAGTGTAGTGGTGTTGGGGATAGTGCACGCAATTAAGGGAGAGCGGGAGGTGGTACGAAACACACTTCGCTTTATTATATCACGCAGATCCTAGGTAAGTAATTTTTAACATCTTTAATATTCTATTAAGTAGCGTTTTTAATTTAAATAGTGCTTTATAAAGATCAATTTTGAACAAAAATATATCAGTTTTGACTTATATATTTCACTAATTCACCATAACAAAGGACATAGCATGTATAAATGGTTTATAAAGTTCTTATGAAATCAATTATTGATTTTCGGTTTCGTTGTCATTGCTAATCCTTCAGTGTTCACAAATAACGCATTTTAAAGTTAAAACTTATTTAGAATCGTTGTGATTTGAAACTCGATGAAATGAAAAAGTGACCCTAAAAAGCCACAAACATGTACATCTATTGGATTTATTAAGTAAGCCGTACTTGTAGTTGAATTATCATTTCAAACAAATCATTTGCCGTGAATTTCATATAAATATTTCATTTCATTTGAAGGTCTCACTTCGACTGCATGTGAAATGCACACATGTTTTTTTGTCTTTATTTACCGCTCACTCTAGTGAACGGTACTTTTTCGTTACATCAATAAGTATTTCAGAATCATTCAATTGTACATTTTGATTTATTCCTCTTATGTGATAAAATATCTGAATCGCTCAGCTTAAGTGCTGTACACATTATTCCCAAAAAAAAAACATTAAATTTCAACTTTTTTATGTTTTATATTTCAACTATATCTAAATATTATGTTATTACTATAATTGTACAGTTTTTTAAGTCTCCTGTTTTCGTTGGCGCCAGATTTCAGATAGTATACTTATGCCACACCACAAGTCTTCGCAATTAATTAAATTATGTCGGTATTCCGAGTTTTAACACAATATATATTTTACAAGGATAATTATTAATTAATATGTAATTAAAATCCATAATTTGGACTAGTAAAGGCACTTTGTATGTCAAACAATACATAATATCTTTACAAATAACTTTTTAGAAAAGTAATCAGTTTGTTTTGTGAACCAAAGCCTGCTGAGTTTACGAGCTTTGATATTACAGATAGCAAGTGATCAAAGGTTTTTAATTTATAACTAGGGAGGACGCAACACGCCTTCTAAGCGGTACCTATTCTGGGATCCTTCCGGAGAATACGGACAGATGCCTTGGAACTAATAACAGTAATAGAGTACGAAATCAAGAATTTAAATTTTAGCTAGACAAAGGTGAGAGACGTCTGGTAATGCGGTCATTTATCTGCCTAGCATGAGTGAGGATTAAAGCGAGTTCTATCTGCAACAGTAGCGGCCCAAGCCTAGCAGTGCATTTCTAGAACCTGATGAAGACGAATATGTGCGTTAAATTAATTTGCTTAAAACAAGATTCAGACAATTTTATTACACCATAATTAAGCAAATTAACTTTCTCATATTCAACGTAAGTAGACCATCTTACTTTGTTGAAATCTAATAAGATCGCCAGCCAAGCTAATTATCACACAACAACGTATACATAAAAATATTCAACAGCGTCGCCTCCTTCAATGCAGAGGACATACACATAGCGACGCTAGCTCGACGCGATGAGTTCTTTTTTTATTTTTTTAAATGTTTTCATACATAAATCTCACAAGAAAAAACATGTAAGACCCGGAACAATTATTTGTATGTTTTACAAATACTACGTACGTAATTCGTACCCGCGGCCCCAAGTGTTTCTATTCATTTGAAAGCCACTACAGTACAGAGTCGTTATTTATTAATTTAATAAAGATACAAATTTAAAAAAAATCCTTGGAAAATAGATCGAGCTATTTATAAGTACCTAATTCCATCACTTGCATTATTTGTGCTCGTGTGTGCTGAAGATTTGTATAAGATTAACAGTGTAGTATCGGTGTAAGAAGACAGAGCAATAGTGTATAACTACCCCTTATCATCCCTTGAGTGGCGTAAGAGGCGACAAAGGGAAACTTATCCAGGAGCGGGGTAGCAGTATCTGCCTGATAACAGCTGAATATAAAAATAAACTGCGGTTACCAACACGCTTGCCAAGCGTGGTAACTATGACAAAATCCCGCCCATGAGGCAATCTATGGGGGAGGTCTATTTGAAGCAATATCCTTATGATAGGCTGTAAAGGTAACGTAACACCGATACTATGGCTTCAATAGAAGATGTTAGCTAAGATAAATGCGTGCAAAATAAAATATGTGCATAACCTAGTTAGAGGGAGGTCCCTCTCTCATAATTTTGTGAGCTATCTTGTCCTCAAGCAAATCCAACACCACTAAATTACAAAACACACTCACCATCATTGGAAATACGACATGTGATTTGCCTTTAAACGTAAGATCCTCCCGCCCTCTCGTAAGTTCTATTTCTCCTAGTGATGCCTAGGAGAAATAGATCTTACGAGGGTTGACCACTATTAGCGACAGTCTTCATCTTCTCCAACGTAATCATCTACTGCTGTACATGGGCTTCTCTCGTTGCATAGAGGATTTTCTTGTGATGTTTTAAACTAAATATGTTAAAATTTATTCGCTAAGATCCGTGTGTAAAAGATCTAGCTTCTAGATGTTAGCAGTCAGACAAGTAGAGTCTACTTTACCTGAGGACGCCTCGTTTAGAGACGAAATACGTATCGTATTTTCGACGGTGGTGTGTCTTTAGCAGTGCTGTGGTATTGAGAGTAGTGGTGCTGGGAGTAGTGGCGACAGGGATAGCGCACGCAATTGAGGGAAGGCAAACTACGAAAGACACAATATTTTTTTTACGTAGATCTTATTTAATTAATTTTTAACATCTTAAATGTAATGGATTTCCGCAAAGTAACGTCTGATTCTAAAAGTCTTACATCTTTGACGCTGCTGCCCTCCACGACCTGGACATTTTATTTCGCACGTGAAGAAGATAGCTATACTGAATTTTTGTCAATTAAAGCTCTGATCAATTAGATTTTTGGGCACACAGGACAAAACCAAGTATATTAGCGGCGTATCCATCTGGTAGTTATACAAAATTAGAAAAAATCCCCAAAAGGGATCGCAAAGCAACCTCAGAGGTGTGAAACCTCTGGTACAATTGTCACCAATTCGCCTACCTAGTGTTAATTTGGCAACTATCCTCGCAGGTGGCTAATGAACCAGGTCCAGAACACTCATGTGCAGGCTATACAAGTTATAGTTCCAAGATGGCTACGAACCCCCAGCTCAGCCAAATATTCACATAAATAAAAACATAAATTTTGCTATTCGATAAATAATAATTATTGGCAGTCACTCTTATGTTTAATTTACCACTGGTTCGGAAAATATTTCTGTCCTGGGAAGAAACCCAGCGGAACTTTTTTTGAAAGAATAAAAAAGAACACTTCACAATCATACATTTTACACAGTTAAACACAAAAGAAATTAGAAATAGTTTCGTAGCGATTAACTAATGCCCGGGGCTTATTATGATATATTATTTATACTAAACAAAACTAGTTTCAGTTTTATTAGGCGATTGAGCTCAGTCTCCTCGTGACCACAAGTGATGAAAAGCACCCGAAACGTCGAGAATTAAAATTAGTTAAATAAGTTAAATTAAATGCGATAAAATACGTGAAATAAGTTTTATTAATTATAAAGTTTTCGTAAAATATTTTATCGTAAGCAAATAATTTGTAGCGAGTTGCTAAACGTTGTGCAAGTTGTTTGAATCATCAAAAGTTGTACAGCAAGAGGTGGCTTTGAAAACACATTTTGCTTTTTAGCCCACTTCTACGCCATATTCCATAAATAGCGATTTTATTTTATTAGGTCAAATTCCAAGACCAAAATTTTAACTACTTTAACTTTATCTTAATATATAAAAATATAGAGATTACTTTTAGGTTACAAGCCGTTTTTACGATTTTTATTTTTTCTCGTTTTACAATCGGAAACTCGACGCTAAGTTAATGATTTGACGCTTGATTTTATAATAAATACCTGATAAAATTATCATTAAAATCAATTCTTTACATCAAAAAAGAAGGATATTATAACGCATTACACTCACGGTAATTTTTTTAAATTGCTTTTCTACCAATAAGTAAACGGTTACCAAACTCCGCATCCGAATGAAAAAGCAAGAATTATTTTATCACATAAGAACGTGCACTGAACTTTATATGCATTAAAAGTAGCTTCAACAGAAGACTTCAGATAACGTATTTTTGTTTCGCTGACGCAAGCAAGGAATCGGGAAGAGCAAGTCTCAGTTTTATTATATTCTTCACATTCATGACTATTCCGTGACCTATTTAATTATTTTTGGAATCATCGTTTCATTTATTATTTAAATTTGTTTCATAATTTGAATTCAAAATCAAAATATGTATCGTAAGTAAAGTAATAGTAAATAAGTAATAAGTAAACCAGAATAACCTATGCGCAAATAAGTTGTTCATAAATTTGTATCTTAAGTCTTTATTATTATACTAAAATATTATTAATAAGAGTATTGTTTAATCATAAAATTACTATTAATGTGAAACTTTTTATGTGACTTCATAAAGTCTGTGCTAGACGGATATTTAAATTAATAATGAAATAATAAATATCACTTTATTCCACATTCGAGAAAAAAAATTCTATATCAACTAAGTACATAATTAAATTAAGGCAATCGGAGGTGACTCAGCTTTTGCTTACATGGGACTAAGATGCTACTGGTTTAACGGCACTCCTTTTTCCCTGATATGTTAAATGGGTCTCGTAAGAATTGCGAGCTCCCCAATCACTATCAAGTATTTAAAAATTTAGATAGGTAGTGTAATTTTATAATTTATGCATTAGGCTGTGTGTGTGAGTGTGTATTTGTGTGTATGTGCGTGTGCCTATTCTAGTTGTACATGGGATTTGGGTTTTCATAGGGTTATATTTTACTAAAACGTTAACAAACATCTCTTACGTTTATGTATTTTCAGTAGGTATGTGTTAAATTTTCTGCAGCAATTTGCCGCTTCAGCAATGCTGATTTATACTTGGCTTTAAAGTTTCCTGTGCTCATTTTATTTCTAAGAGGAGGAGCAACTCGTTCCATGCCGTTGCAGCAGTAAATTTAAAACAACCTGTGTAGTCCATTGTTTTGTATTTTATCATATTCAACAGGTTTTTTAAGATCGTGCGAAGGCATCGATGTGAAATGCCTTTGACCCATAGGAGGTTTCAAGGAGACCAAGCTTTTTGCTCCATATTACCCTATATACAGTACAGGCGTAATTAGCTACAATATAATAAAAAAATAATATAAAAAAATAAACATATAAAAAATTACCATAGAGATTTGTAAATATTGCTATGTGAATAGCATCGTGAAAGAATTCTTCGCCCCTTTTCGTCTCGTGGGTGTCGTAAGAGGCGACTGCGGGAAACAAACGTAACTGTTTTATATGCTATATACGCATTTATCTTTTTTAATTAGTTACAAAATAAATAATGTATAATTCTAGCTCTGTGAACTTACTTAGCGGACAACAAAACAAGCCTATTGCTCTGGCTAACAGATTAAGAGCGTAGAGAGCGTGTCAGGGGCGCCCGACGCATTAAGTTTGACCTTCCGTTCGGCACGGCCAGCAGTAGTGGTCGTCGCCGTCTCACTAGGTATCCATCCGGGGCATACGTGTTTAATTGTTTTAGTATGTCAGTTTTAAAAATAAATCCTTATGAATAAATATATGGATACAGGTGGCTCAGGACCGTGCTTTGTGGGATTCTTTGGGCTGTAATGATGATGATGATATGAAACCAGAGTAAGTTCTCTCCTAACCCACAATATTTTTTTATGGAATAATAGTAACAAAGGAGCACACAGTCCACGTGATGATAAGTCTATGCTGTGGCCTATAGACATCTTGATCAATCTTCAATTAGGAATCAAAATGAAGATGCGTTGTCACCTTTAAGGACACCTTTAAGGTAGAATGCCTCGTTTCCAGTAAAATGTTCTCTATACTCTCCACATGAAACATAGTAGCATTTATATTTTACGCCGGTATTCAAATTAGTATTAATAGGTGAATTAGGTTAGGTCCTTTGTTTTCATTCTATTAATAGGATAAGGGTGACAAGGGAGCACACAGTCCACCTAATGGTAAGTGGTTGCTGCGGCCCATTGACATCTACATCTATCCTCGATTACAAATCAAAATGCAGATGCGTCGTCACCCGTGAGGACTAAGATGGAATGTCTTGTTTCCAGTTAAAATTGTCTCCGGTTCTCTACACTCACCATACGAAACACAGCAGCGTTAAGCTGCTATTTTACGCTGGTATTCTGTGAGAGCGTGGTCCTTCCCGGGTCGATTCGACCCATTCGTGCTACAACTATACTATTAATGTAGCTGCAGCATGACTCTACCACGTATAAATCGGTTTAAATAAAAATAAACGTTCATGTTTTATATTATATAAATCAAATATTATATTTCTTTTTCTATACAATAAAAAATTGGAAAACACGTAACATTTAAAGACAGGACATTGCTCACTCAATAATTTATTTATGTTTTCTACAATCTATCCCAACGTTCCTTTTACTTTCTACCAACATATACATTAGGTCTTTACCTATGAAAAACTCAATATTATTTAATAAATTAACGTAGATTTTCTCTATATTTTTTTATTTCTATTAATCAAAATAATCGCTCACGCTATCGAAGCATCTTTGCTAATGAAGTGGCAGTTTATTTATGCCCTTTTTGAAAAATCAGTTGGACGGGAGGCCAAAAATTTTTCAAAGGCGTTTTGTACTGCTTCTCGGGTATTGCATTTTTTCCGCCATAAAGTTATCCGAATTCTGCAAAAAGTTGAAGTCTGTAGGCACAAGGTCTAGTGAGTAAGGCCGATGACAGAGAGCTTCTAAACTTTCTTGTAACTTGGAGACCGTCTGTAGTGCGCGTTGTCGTGCAGGAGCAGCTGGGATGCGCTGGCGATCATTGAGGTCGAGGGGCACCCCCGTCAAGATGTAAAAAAGCCTTTCCAATTTGACGCTAATGGACCAATATTGTTTTGATGCTAACGTCGAAAGCTGCTGCTAATCCAGCCAAAAAATTAAGTATCATCAGCTTCCACAATCACATTTTATTCGTCATTTTCGACCAAAGTTTTCGGATGACGAAAAACGATTAGTTTTTCAGGTCGAAATTCCCAGAACGGAGGCGGACAAACCAATAACTTGTGGTGCGTTCGTTTTAAGTATTTGCTCCGTAAACGTCGTTGATGTTGGGTGCCGCTTGTGCCGCGATGTTGCCACGACGGTACTTTGTGTATTCCTTAATTACTCGAATTTTAACGTATCTCTGATGACGATAAAGATTCAAATGCGAGGAAAACATAACACTAATCAATAAAAAAATGCCTCATTTTGAGAAAAACATGTCGATATTTTTAAAATAAAATTAATATGAAATAAGAATTCTTAGCCAATCAACAATTATTTTGATTTGAGACGGCCTAGTATTCTACAAATAATTGTTCCGTGCAGAATTGAAAACCTATCCCCAACGCCACAGATAAACGCTTAGCTACTAGCTGTACTACTGAATCATTCGTTATTTGTGGCCTCTGCACAATCAAACCGACACCTTTGTGTTACAACCATTATATAGCTACAGCGATAATATCAATCGATGTGATACGTTATATAAAATGCCTGCACATCTATTTACTTAAAAGCATAATAATCATCAAGGATGCTCCGATGTTTCATGGTTTGATAAAGTTTGTAAAACACAACATTTTTCACTCTCTCGCGATCATTGTGTTCGCTCATCGCCGCCGAGTTATAAAACTGCCGTCCCATTTCATTAGTGAAAAGCAGTGATTCAAAACAAAGAGGCGAAGAAAACTTTGCAGTTCTTTTGACTGGTCTTCTGTCTGTGATGTAAAAAAAACGACGAAACAGAAACAAATCCATTTTTTTAGTTAAGTATTTACTTTTAAATGCTTAGGACATAATAATTGGTAAATAAAAGAATATATAAATTGACTAAGTATACCATCGGATCTGATTCAAATTTATACTAAACCGCTGTGGAGTTATACTCTTAAAATGCACCAGCAAAAACAATTAATTTACTTCGGAAGTATCATGTTACATAGATGCAATAAAGAAAGTACATTCAAATATATACATTCTTTAAACGAAGTCAGTTAAATAAAAGGAACCAGAATCGAGTTATTTGAAATGATGTGCGCAACACTGAACGCCGTTATATACTCGACGAATGAATTATTTCTAAGATATGTGAAGTCGACCAACGCGCACTGAACCAGCGGGCAGACTAAATGCTCTTTAGTACTCTGAGATAAAGAGGGTCTGTACGCAACAGTGCAGTGGAACTAATATAAGCCTACGACAGTCCACTGCTAGACAGGCCTCAGCTAAGTAATTCAAACAAATTCAAATTTAAAAACGTAAGGTATGTTTAAAGTTCTTTTGAAAGTCAAATCTACACCAGTTCAATAAACAAGATCTTTTCAGAGAAGGCAGACAGGCAGGAAAACTATGAGGTCTTTGATTTTTTAAACACCAGTAACAATTTCATTAACAATGTCAAATGTAAACAAAAATTTTTAATTGTCAATTTAAACATTATATCAGGCAACAGCGAGCTACGTAAGAGGAAGAGGTGCAGATAAGAAATTTTGGCTTAAGGAGACACATCAACATCATCATCATTACAGCCCTTCACAAGTCCACTGCTGAACATAGGCCTCCCCCAAAGAATGCCACAAAGCACGGTCCTGAGCCACCTGCATATCTTACCAGGTCGTCACTCCATCTAGTGGGGGGACGCCCTACACTTTGCCTGCCGGTACGAGGCTGCCACTCGAAAACCTTTCTTCCCCATCGGTTGTCGGTTGTTCGAGCTATATGGCTATATGCCACTTCAGCTTACTAATCCGTTGGGCTATGTCGGTCACTCTGGTTCTACTGCGGATATCCTCATTTCTGAGTTTATTACGCAGAGAAAATCCGAGCATTGCCCTCTCCATAGCTCGCTGAACGACCTTGAGCTTCCTCATTCGGCCAGCACTGAAGGACCACGTCTCAGTTCCGCATGTCATCACTGGCAACACGCACTGGGTGTACAGTCTCGATTTCAAGTTTTGAGGTATACCTGACGAGAAGATGTGCCGTAATTTCCCGAACGCTGCCCAGCCGAGTTGAATCCGTCGATTGACCTCTCGGTCGAAGTTGGACTTACCTAGTCGGACTATTTGTCCCAGGTAAACATACTCGTCAACAACTTCGAGCTTAGTGTTCCCAACAACTACCAGCATAGGTGTGACATGGACATTAAACATGATCTTTGTTTTGTCCATGTTCATCTTAAGACCTATCCGTTGGGAAACACTATTTAGGTCATTGAGCAAAGTGCTTAGGTACTCCAGTGATTCTGCCATAAGGACTATATCGTCGGCAAATCGAAGGTGAGTGATGTACTCGCCATTGATATTGATACCGTATCCTTTCCAGTCCAGAAGCTTGAAAACGTCTTCCAATGCAGCGGTGAAGAGTTTCGGGGATATGAAGTCACCCTGTCTTACACCTCTCTGCAGTTGGATAGGTTTCTTACTCTGGTTCTGTACTCGGATAGCCATCGTAGCTCTACTGTACAAACACTTCAGCACTTCGATATACCGACAGTGAACTTGGCACCGCTGAAGGGACTGCAGCATCGCCCAAATTCCGACGGAATCAAAGGCTTTCTCATAGTCTACATACGCCAGACATAGTGGCAAATTGTACTCCTCGGACTTTTTTTTTGTAGGATAAGGGTGACAAACGAGCACACAGTTCACCTGATGGTAAGTGGCTGCTGCGACCCATAGACATCTACATCTATCCTCTATTACACATCAAAATGTAGTTGCGTTGTCACCCGTGAGGACTAAGATGGAATGCCTCATTTCCAGTAAAAAGGGCCTCCGTCCACCTGCACTCACCAAGCGAAACACAGAGGTAAACCTCTACTTCACGCTGGTTTTCTGTGAGGTCGTGGTACCACCCCGGTTCGAGCCGGCCCATCCGTGCGACAGCAAAAGCTGCCGCGTGACTCTACCACTGTTAAACTAACTTCTGTACAATTTGCAGAAGGGTATGTATGTGGTCTATGGTGCTAAAGCCCTTTCGGAAACCGGCTTATTCGGGAGACTGGAAGCCGTCAAGTCTGCGCGCAAGACGATTCGTAATGACTCTCGAAAACATCACGTAAACGCGGCTCAGAAGGGAAATCGGTCTGTAGTTCTTCAAGAGAGCGTTGTCACCTTTCTTGAAGAACAAGTCCACCGCACTTCTGCTTCACGCCTCCGGTGTAGGTAAGGAGACACAGCACATCTAAATTTAGATTTTTAGCCGACACAGCATTCACTTGTCATCAGGTGAAGTCTGTCCTTGATTGTTGAACTTACTTTTATTTAAAAAAAATGTAAGTCCTCCTAGTTAAAACTCCATAAAAATATAACAAATAACAATGTCCTCCAGACCGAGCTTCGGTGACGTCGTCAATGCAGGATAGAATAATAATGCACTTTCTATTCCCTCACTATCATGATCGATGGTAATTCAAAAAGACACGACCAGAGAGAGAACAGGCGCAGGATCAACGACTACGTGCTTTTACAATGCACGGAAATGAAACTCTGGCAGCTTCCGGACATTGGGCTGCTACTGAGAAGTTTTGACATAAAAACTCAATAACTGACTTCGTGCCGACTAGGAGTTTGAATGATCAGCAGTTGCAACCACGACGAGTAGACCAACGAGGCAGTCATAATCTTTATTATATATATATATATATATATATATATATATATATATATATATATATATATATATATATATATATATATATATATATTAATTGCTGTCCGTTATTCTCACTAAAGCTCGAAAACGGCTTAATCGATTTTGATTTTTTTTTTGTGTGCGTTTGAAATGGTTGGTTTAGATTCATAATTGGTCCCGGTAGGTTAGCCTTTTGTCGAACTTCATAAATCTATTATTATATAAAAAAATCCCTATATAAGATACCCTTAATAAATAAGGATGTAGGTTCTTCTTGTAAATAATGTGAGAGTGATAATAAATGTAACTGGTAGGACTCCTATCCTACCTAGATGACAGTCTGTGTAGGTGGCACCCTCTCACCTACTTCTTCAGCCAAATAGCAGTGCATGCGCTGCTGTGTTCCGAGCTGAAGGATATAGAGCCAATATTATAATTACAGGCAGTAAGGCATTTCATCGTAGTCCTCGAGGTGACTACGCTTCTGAAGCATACTTTATTTAAAGTTGTCTGCAGATGGTCATGCACTGCAGTAGCCACTT
This sequence comes from Parnassius glacialis, assembly GCA_033319125.1. Lineage (NCBI taxonomy): Eukaryota > Metazoa > Arthropoda > Insecta > Lepidoptera > Papilionidae > Parnassius > Parnassius glacialis. The sequence goes on from JAVANC010000026.1 coordinate 651,056, forward strand.
GCCATCAGGTGAACTGTACGTTGTTTATCGCTTTAGTTTTATATAGGATTACCGTTACAGCCTATCAAAAGTCCACTGCTGAACATAGGCCTCCTCCATAGATTACCTCATATTACCTTATGCCATAGTTGCCACGCTCGGCAGGCGGGTTGACAACTGCAGTTTTTATTTTTATTTGTGATTTGAAGACACTACTGCCAAACTCTCGTTTTATATCCTTCTGTAGACTCTTACGACACCCACAGGACGGTATGGGGTAATGAATATTCTTAAAAACCTAACTACGCGGTCAATTTTTCCTATATAAAAATATAAATTATATCTATTCCAGTTTTGGATGTATCTCTATGTGCAATTTATGGACGTAAACTGCCTTCACAATTCATGAAAAAACCTAGTGCGGGCCTAAAGATGTAATTTTTTTAATCGTATTTCGAAATACTCCTATTGCCGCCAAATTGCTTGGCCGCAGACCAAGTGTATTTAGAACTTTGATCAGAAGCCATGTGAATTATATCTATACATCATTATAACTATCGTTATCCTTTTAATTTACGAGCAAACTTTTTAGTTTTCAACGATAAATGGGATCAAAAAACAATTTTAAATTAAATTATTATCTCTATATAAGCTCAAACTAATTTCAAATGGAAAATGCAACGGTAAGTGCCCGGACAGCTGCTATAAAGCGTACTTCCATATATTGCTGGCATATAGTACTGCAAAATGCCACCAAGTAGCAGTGAACCCAATGGAAGGTGTTGCTAAAAGTCGTAGTTTCATTAATTCAGTTAAATCTAATCTTACTAATATTGAACACAGGCGCAGCGCTTTTGATATTTTACAGAATAAATTTTAAAGAATTTTTACAGAAATTGTATAACTTATTTCTCATTCTATTTAATAACATACCACGCATTCGAACCAAATGGTTTGTTTCGTCATTCGTGATGCGCACAGCAAAAGAGAGAATTAATTTGCCAGCATATTATTTCTTTCCATGTGATAACGATATGAATGTCTTTCAAGGTCAAGGCTTTTGTTAGCCTAAGTCAGTGCAATTTATCACTTTCAACCTCATGAACATGCAATAGTGAGCGACAATGCATATATGGTATTAATAAATTGCTCGATCAAATTTCTAAGCACTCCTTCCATGTCTAGCTTTATTAAATCCTTTTCATCGTGCGAATGTCGCCGTGACGTCCTTAGTGAAAGAGGCAACGCTGTTGAATATTTATGTATACGTAGTTGTGTGGAAAGTAGGTTGTATGGCATTTTATTAGATTTAATATAATAAGATATACTTAAGTTAAAGATGAAAAAGTTAATTTGCTAAAATCCGCAAGCAAACATGATGGGATCTTCATGTGGTTCTTCTTCTCCATCTTATTTTATTCATCAGCCTGTAAAAATCTACCACTGGACAGGTGCCTCTCCAAATGTAGGAGGGTTTTTTTTATAAAACTTAAGTGTTAAATGAACTAACAGTCCACCTTCATACGTAGTAGAACCATGCTGCAGCTATATTAGTAGTATAGTTGTAGCAGGAATGGGTCGGCTCGACCGGGGAAGGACCACGCTCTCACAGAACACTCTCACTAACACTGCTGTGTTTCGTATGGTGAGTGTAGAGATCCGGAGACCCTTTTTACTGGATAAGAGGCATTCCACCTTAGTCCTCACGAGTGACAACGCATCTGCATTTTGATTCGCAAAGGAGAATATATGTAGATGTCTATGGGCCACAGCAATCACTTACCATCAGGTGGACTGTGTGCTCGTTGGTCACTCGATCCTATAAAAAAAAAACGTAATGGTAAGTGACTACTGCCACCTAGGGACACCTGCAGCCAACTTCGAAAAGAAGAAAAAGAAGTCTACGGATGTGCTGGATGAGCACTGTGATGGAACGCCTCACAGCCTGTAATTGCACTGGCTCTCTATATCCTTCAAACCGAAACACAGCAGTGCGAGAACTGCTATATGGTAGCAGAAATAGATAAGAGGGTGCTAACTACCCTGACAAGCTCTTAGGCAGAAAATGAATGCAACCAACTAGTATATTTGCAAAATAAAAAAATCATCGATATCTTTTTATTAAGCTAACTGTATGACATGTTTTATACACGTTTCTTATCTCTTGAAAGTATATTTAGTTTTTATAAAATGATTGTTTGTGTACAACATTCATTTCATTTAAGAAGATTTACAGTGATTCAATAAGTTAAAAAGACGCAAATTTGCCTAAAGTAGTAGGAGACCTCTCGCACCATCACACGGCTGCCCGTCACCAGTCTGGATATTTTACGTCTGGCGTTAACGGAAAGTTTATATAGTTTCCATTATCTGTCGAAAGCAATAAGATTTTCTTTATATTTTCCATATTTCCTTCTTACTATAGCTACAAGATGTAATTGAGTAATGGGTTATCTTAACCACCACTTCACGACAAACAACAAACAAAGTGCATCGCGTGTAGGTTTATGATTTAGAGAAAAATTGTCAATGAAACAATATAAATGTATTTTAAAAGTAATTTTATTAGTAATAGCAGTATTCCCTGCCAAAAAACGTGTTAAATAATATTTAACTTCATTTTAAATATCCAGACCTACGGCGTAGAGTGCAAAAAGCGTAGTACGTAAAACACGCTACGAAACATCATCATAAAAAGACTTCTACGGCAATCCGTCACTCCATCTAGTAGCGGTCGCTCTACAATATTCTACACTGTACTTGCCAGTTTGGGGTTTCCTGACATTTATCAGATTCTACCCATTCGATAGTCAGTTCTTAAACCTATAATAAAAAGTTGCCCGTTGCCACTTCATCTTATTGGGCTAGCTAAGTATATGAAAAACTCTAGTTCTGCTGCTGATATTTCTATAAGAGATTTATCATGCAGAGAAAGCCCGCATAGCCTAGGAGCCGAATGTTTTGAGACCGAACGGGTGAACTATTGAGTCTTGGTCATAGTTAGTTGGACATTTTGTCCGATCTGGTTATTACTAAATGCATGGAAATGAATAACTAATATATACTGAAATAAAATTTAATGAAATGAATAAAAAACTAATTCCCTCACATAAAAACTAAAAACTCGCATGTAATACGTCATTTTTAAATCTACTTACTCCTTTTTATTAAAATGAGTTTTGATTGACCAGAGAAATACACTACTAAATATTATATTATTATTACGATATTACATCCATTTTATATTCAGAGTTTAGACCTGTTAATATTTATAGTGTGATCCCTAACCATCATGTAAGCCGTATGTATGTTTGCATCCTCTGCAAAAACATTAGGCGGATAAGTTAAAAAAAATACATGAAATAGAGCAAAATATTGCTAAAAGAATAAGAGCCGTTGTCCTTTTTCTTGTAAGTTCTTTTGTCTGGCGAGGCAGAGGTAATGGTGTTGCAAATTATATTATTCTACTTTTGATTTATCAGGCCAATAAAAACTTTTATTATTACGTTTCTGCCATCTTCCGGCACGGCTCCGCATTAATGTTGCGCAATTCGTTCCCGGTGTGCAAGAGGATGTCACTGTTTTATTCTCACTGTGAATAATTGTACCCTACTTTTTTATAAAATAAAGGTGACAAACTAGCACACAGTCCACCTGAAGGTAAATGGAATCTGTTGCCTTTAGACATCTAAATTTATCCTCGATTAAGAAACAAAATGTAGACGCATTGTGACCTCTGAAGACTAAGATAGAAAGGCTCGTTTCCAATAAAAAGTATCTTCAGATTCTCTACAGTCGCCATACGAAACACTACTATTTTACGCTGGTATTCTATGAGAGCGTAGTCCTACCCCGGTCGAACCGACCTTGGGTATCGTAAGAGGCAACAAAGGGAAATTAAAACGGAAGATGGACAGCAGCATTTTCCTGATAACAACTCAAAGTAATAGAAATATACAGAGTAATAACAATAACATAGTTGCCGCCTGTCAAGCGTGACAACAATGGTAAAAGTCTTCCTATGAGACAATCTATGGGGGAGTCCTATGTTGAGCAGTGGACTTTTATAGATTGTAATGTATATAATGGTACATGACAGATTCGGATTTGAGAACTGTGTGGGATAAAGTTAAGAGTGAGAGTGAGATATCTTGTCCAAGTTGTCCGCGTACTGAAATTATACGACAAACGCTTAACTTTTGAGGTACCACGGCATTTTATTTTTTAAAATAAATATTATATTCCACTCCACTTCTAAAGACAGCCCAACAGACAGTAGTCAACTGACCGTTTAATTTCTATCTGCCAACATATTATAAATTGTTACATTTGCAAAGCATCACCGCTTTATACTTTATATGACTTTGCCCTTTGAAAAATAAGTTTAAGCAAACAAGCAACAAAACTTCTATAACGTGCTAATAACACGAACGTTTAATATTGGGCCTAATGTTTAAAACTTCCAAGTAAGCGGTCGTTGAAAATAAATCCGAGCGAACAGTTGTCCCGCGGTTAATCCGCGCGCGTTCCTCTATCGCCACAATTAAAACTTGATAAACCCTTGCCCGCCCTTCTCAACACGAGTATGCGACTTTTTTTCTAATAGTTTCAAGGTTGCGAACTTTACGAACTCCGTTTTGTTCATAATCCGACCTGATTAAACTAATACCGGGGTGGGTGTACCGCGAGTTCTTCCTCAGCTTTTGTATTTTTTAGAAAAGAGTAACTTCTGTCAGGCCAGGTAAGTCTAAGAAATCTATCTATGAATAAATAAACACGGAAGTGATTGCGCAAGGACATTAAAATAATTGATTATATTATGGTAATGATTAACGGTGTAGGCACACGCGGGTTGGACGGTGACCGATCGCGAACTGTCTTCTTAGCTATTGCTATATTAAAGTTAATTAATTGGAGTTAGCGTGCAAGTTCTGACGGCGCCTGCTCCGACACAAATAAGCTGTACTTCGTACAACTGTTGTTGTTTTTAAATATAATGCTCGGTGGTTTAACTTCTTTACCGCCTGGGAGTCCGTCTATATATGTAGATGGTATCTATACAGCTGCACATGTGCAAGCACTGGTTTACAAAACCTGTATTAATTGAAAAATTTAAAACTTGTTTTTACGGATTTTATCGCGCTTATAAACTACTTTGTATTTCGTGCGTTTCGAGCACTTTACATATTCAGACCTACGGCGTAACATACTTCAAGCCACCGACGAAAATTAGTCAGTTTTTACCATCAGTCAAGTGTAATACACTTCTGCAAGGTGTGTACAAGGAGTGTACAAGGTTGATTGTGAATGTGGTCCCTCTTATATAGTACAAACTAAAAGATCAATAAAAACCCGCATTACAGAACACATAGTTGATATGAGAATCGACGCTTCGGGAAGTCTCCATTCCATGAACACGTACAATTTCGCCATCGTCGTTACATTAGATTTGATAGACCACAAATTATCGCTAAAGAACACCGATTCCTTCCAAGGGTGATTCGCGAGGTTATTGAAATCAAAAAACATCCTAATTTCAAAAGGGAAGATGGCTGGGTGCTACCATCTGCTTGGGATCCTATTATTAATAAAATTAAATCTATACCTAAGTATACAAAAGCCAGACTTCAAGATACTATAAGTTCATACTCCGTGGATCGGAACAAAATAAATAATTTTAATCTGGAGGTAGCCGTGGTTAACTATGATATTGGGACGTCAAACAGCCTGTAAGGCATTTCATCTTAGTCCTCAGATCTCTGTATCTGTAGCCTTTTTATTTGCAGTTGATTGCGGGTGTCCATGGACTGCAGTAGTCATTCACCTTCAGGCTGACTGTTTGTCTTCAAGTTAAAAAAGTTCACGTGCCGTAAACATGAAATATGAAACTCAGCAGTACAGACCCAAAAAAGTTTACACTTTGTAATGCAAAATAATGCTAATCTATGAATAAATAAACACTAATGTTCGTTTTGATTTACTCGCACATATAAATTACATTTAATATTTTAAAAACATCCGAAAAAATGAGCTGATGATCTTCAAACGTCTGAAAATATTTTCTTACATCATAGCTAAGAACACTCTTGATCAAGTCACCTTTCAAACAAAAAAAACTAAAACAAGATCGGTCCTTCCGTTTGGGCGCTACGGTGCACAGACAGGCACACAGATATACAACTTAAACTTCTAACACCATTCTGTTTGCGCCGAGGGTTAATAATGTATTATAATGAGTAGGTTATTTGTAACGAACGTCGATGTGTCGAGGCGACATTCTTCTCACTGTTAGCGGTGTGTCGTTATGACTTTTCTATATAACGTAACGTTATCGTTATGGTACAACGGATAACGTTATCATAACTATCTATATTCCATAACTGTCTATTTTCCATGTAACGGTAACTTAACAATACCGTCATAGAATAGATTATCAAATTTATTTTCGTTTCGTGATATAAACAGTTAAGATCTAAATACTAATTTCTTTGCTGAAATTAACTTTCCTTCGTACTTTTGATCTTTTGACATCTTTCTAGAAATTAAAGCATGATGAGATAAGATGCCTTAATATCTAGAGAAAAAAGGAAAAATTTCCTTGTTTGTGTTGAGACTGCGGTACAGCTGATGGCATCATGGAGGTTGGATTTGACTGGCTCAAAAAGTTATCTTTTAAGTTAGTGCTGACGCAAGGACACCTAAAGTGTTCACAGGTCTCGAATATCTAGCAATCGTTTGCTGTTCCAACGAAACTTATATGTACATTTCTATATATCGCTGCCGTAAAAATGACTTCAGATTACATGAAGTCGTCTGAACACTAAATTCGTTGTTACAAATAATTCAACGCGCTTTTTTAATTACATTATCAGTTTTTCGAAAATCTCCTACAAAATACTTGTGTTTTGTCGCGACATTGTTTCTTATATATATGTTTATATCTATATTTACAATCACTAAATCAAATAAACATTTAAAAAGATTTTGTTCGTTTTTAGATTTCTTTTATGAAAACTAATATCACAATGCGTGTTTTGTTTCGAAATAACCTTGGAATTAAAAAATAAAACAAAATTTTTAAATAATAATACAGAGACACAATTAATTTGAAAACTCAAGTTCAAAAGTTGAAGGACAGAAGGTCAATAATAATATTTCGTCTTAACAAGGTCAAGGCTATTAAAACAGTTTAATCCTTACATTTTGGGGAACAAGTGTTATTTTTCAATATATGGCAAAATCCGTATTTACTGTGTAGAATCTTATAATACAGCACGAGGTTTAAAATTGTTTTATTAGAGACACACTGCCAATTTGAAATAGTTATACAAGTATCTATATGAGAAAAAATAAATAAATTTATGTCTCGAATTTCGATTCGCTCATCTACACATTTCAACATGGGCTCCGCTGCAGTTTCGTTCTTATTGTACACGGCATGACATTTGTTTTTGTACGGCAGCGAGCGCGTGATGTTATAATGTTATCACGAATCACGATTCCAAGCCAACGCAACGTTGCAGCGTTGCGGTTCAAAGGTACTCTATGCGTTGCGGATCGTTATAAGAAATAGACAGTTATGAGCGTTATTTATAACTATCTATACGTTATAAAGTAAATAGACGTTTCCATAACTGTCTATTCGTTATAATGCTCATACCTACTCACTGTTGCTAAGACACGTTTAGTCTAACTACGGAGTTGTGAGTTTAATAATAAATCTGACTTCTGTACTCATTCATCTCTACCACATTTTCCGTCTAATACCTTAGGACTCATGACAAGACAGTGTTCGTTTTTATTTTAATTGAAATTAAGAAGTATTTTGAGATATTAACCAGATTTTTATTTGCATTATAAAAAAGGAGAAGTTATTTTTAATAGAATAAGGGTGACAAACGAGCACACAGCCCACCTGATGGTAAGTGATTGCTGCGGCCCATAGACATCTACATCTATCCTCTATTAGAAATCAAAATGTAGATGCGTTGTCACCCGTGAGGACTAAGATGGAATGCCTCATTTCCAGTAAAAACGGCCTCCGGCCACCTGCACTCACCAAGCGAAACGCAGAGGTAAACTAAAAAATTAAGATTTATCGCCTGAAATATTTCATGGGACCAGACAACCACATCTAAAAATAATTACACAATTAGGCCCCAAACTTATAACATTGAAACTTTCTAAAAGTAGAAAATAGTCCTATACTTAATAAAATATGAGGCTTAATGATATATGTACATATGTAATGCTTCCTTATTTTAAAATTATTTAGATTTTGAAACTGAGAGTAGAGCTAGAATTTGTAAGGTTTCTTTGTGAGACACCGTAACCCTAAAACTCTTGCATAATTATTTTAAAGATTTGAAACGTGCACTTATGGTCTAAAACGAAGGAAGCTCCCTGACGTTCTGGATAAGTAAAACGGTTAAGAACAATGAATATGAGTTAAATTTTCTAACCTAAATAGAGCAAGAAGAATTTTTAATTACATTAATTAATCTCTGCATTGCATTAAAACTAGAAGTACCTTTAAAGTCAAACTTTAAGAAAAATTGTAACAGTTATTATTATACTTTTTAAGTATATCCTTTAGAGATTGGTGACCCGTGCCATCGCTTAGCCCGGTTCGTCAGCTTCGGTGGGGGGCACGAATGACTCTTTATTTTAAATTCCTGAGGTTTAGATTTCGTATGCCCCATTATCACTATTAATCCTGTATGCTCCATTTTCAATAGGGCTGTCTTTTAAATGTGGTTGCTAAACATGAGGTTCCGGGTAGGGTCAAAATCAGATATTGGGTTTTTCTGTCAATATATACTCAGAAGCAGGCAGAAGTCTAGAGCTAGGCGGTATTTTGTTTCACTATTGTTTATGTGCTTTTTGAAGCACAGGAGTCCCTGTGCTTCAAAAAGCACGTAAAGCCGTAGGTCCTGCGCCTGATCTTTTCTGGTCATGTCAGTTACCGTCCCACCGGACTATGAGAGTGATGGAATAGAGAGTGCACTTGTGCTTGCGATTTTACTCGGACACCATAATCTTATGCCATGATAGCAAGTCTCCGTTGAGACTGAACGCCGTGACAGAAATTCTGTCTAGAGGACATCATTATTATTGAGGTTTTCATACAGTATTCTCATAGGGTTGAGCTTAATAATTATATACAATAACATGATAAATAAACATAAAGATACATTGAAGAAAATAAAATAAATAATACATAAATAAACAAAATCTAACCAGATGGGAAAACTACGTGGTAGAGCCATGCTGCAGCTATATTAGTAGTATAGTTGTAGCACGACTGGGTCGGCTCGACCTGGGAACGACCACGCTCTCACAAAATACCAGCGTTAAATAGCAGCTTAATACTGCTGTGTTTCGTATGGTGTATGTAGAGCACCAGAGACCCTTTTTACTGGAAAAGAGTCATTCCACCTTATTCCTCACGGGTGACAACGCATCTGCATTTTCATTCCTTTTTGAGGATAGATGTATATGTGTATTGGCTACAGCAACCACTTATTATCAGGTGGCCTGTGTACTTGTTTGTCACCATATCCTATAAAAAATTAGGGTCTTCAGCAGGTAAGCTCAAACGCCCGTAGGTTAGGGGGTAAAGTAAAGAAATCACCGGACGATATAGAGGAGCACTGACTTCGGAATTTGAACCCGAAGCTATCCCTCACAGAGTATCAGTCGCCTCGGGCAACCCGAGAGGCTGAACGGGAATAATTTCGGTCGGCAAACCATCCCACATGTTGGTTACCTCGTAAACCAGATATTTTGTTCCCTCATCTGTTTGGAATGGTAATATCGACCAAAAATATCCTTGACTTGCCCTGTCCACAGCACAGTATCAGGTTTCTTCGCAATAATAGTCCTGTCTGCAATGATGACGCGGTCCCAGTAGAGACTGGAGCGGTCATTTTTGAACACGGCTTATATTCCATATATAATTATAACTAGCTGTGCCCCGCGGTTTCACTTGCGTCATCACGTGTCCGAGGTGCGTGACATGACCTAGTTCAAGCATTTTGTAACGGCTAGGGTTTAAGCGTCGTTCGCGCGCCCAGTCAAGTATTGAATTATTTTAATTTTACATTATTGCTTAAACTATGCGTCCAAATAACATGGTATAAAGAACAAAGTTTATCTTCATAAAATTGTTTTGATGATGAAGTAACTTTTGTTCGTAAGGATAAATAGGCCATGCTCATAAATCTATTTTAAATTTTCAATATTTTTTTGTCACAAAATACCAAATTATGACTTATGTATAAGAAATAGACATATGGTATCCCGGACCTTTTTTAGACGGAGTAAAGGTCTAAATTTTTCTAGAACATTGTTTTTACGTATCCCTAACGATAAGACCAGCGTACGCGGATAAATCATTTCGGGAGTGCTTTTTCTTCTGACTTGCTTAACATATTTCCATATTTAAGGCTAGCTGAGTAATATAGCTTAAAGCTAGATAGCCTATTCAACATGAATCTGGCTATAATATACAAAAAGAATTTTTTAAATCGGACTGGTAGTTCTAGAGATTAGCGCGTTTAAACAAACAAAAAAACAAAAAAACTTTTCCGCTTTATTATATTAGTATCGATACGTATTATTGTTATTACTCTTATAAAGAGTTCGTGGTACAAAGAAGATACATGCTACTCATTGGTTTTTGTATTCAATTAGGCAATCTAGCAGCTGTTGCGCTCACCTTAGCGGGGCGTGCGGCGGCGCGTGCTGCGGGGCGGGCGCGCGCGGGCGTGGGCGTACAGCAACGCCGCGCCGGCTGCGCTGTGACACACATTGTTTGGTTAATTATCTTATTTATTTATTAAAAAAAAGAAAAAAACTACATAATAATACCACTTTATTTCATAATTCATTACATAGTGTTAGAAAACAACAATAAAATCTTAGAAACTACGGTAAGTAATGGCTTATCACTGACAGTACTTTAGGTTTATCTCCATTCAGTGTTTATAACATACTCTTATAATATACACTGTCTAAGCAATTCACAACAGTTTACTTTTAATAATTTTCAAAGTGGTAGAGCCACACTGCAGTATGGCTGCAGCACAAATGGGTCGGCTCGAAGGGGGAAAGACCAAGGTCGCACAGAATAACTACGTTAAGTAGTAGCAAAATGGTGGTATAATTCGTAAGGCGAGGGCATTCCCCTCGGCAATTGGAGACGTTTTTTATTGATAACGAGACTTTTCACCTTAAACTTCAGGGGTGACAACGCTTCTACTCTACCCCTGCCTTTTTTTTGCTATTAAACCACGTGCCTATCGGTTAAGGAAATATATAAACCTGCATGTCTGAAAAAAGAAGTGACAGTCTGAAACCCTGTCCAAATGCGTGTTGACTGTTGAAAAGTCCTCGAAATATTTTATTAATCTATTAGAAATAGTAGTTTCCCACTAAATACTTAATATTAAATCATTATCTATGCATATTTGTACGAGGTAGAGCTATACTGCAGCTTATATTAATGTTGTTATACGAATGGGTTGGCTCGACCGGGGAAGTAGAACCAAAAGAAAACTACAATCTTACAGGATAATAGCGTGCAATAACTTATTGATGATATGTTTCATATGGTGAATGTAGAAAACCAAAGATCGTTTTTACTAATAACGTATCTAAATTTTGAAACTTAATGGAGAATAGATGAAGGTGTCATGCAAAGATATGTAACAAATAGTGCATAGACACCTGCAGCCAACTTTATACAAAGAAGACTACAAATGCGTTGTCACTTTTGAGGACTATGATGGAATCCCTCATAGCTTGTAATCGTAATTGTACTAGCTCTCTGTACCATTTACACCGGACCAAAGCAGTGCAAGCACTTCTATTTGGCGGCAGAAATATGTAAGAGGGTGGCACCTCCCCAGACTCCTGGGCAGAAGAGGAGTCCTACCAACTATGAATACCTTCTTTGTTTGAAGTTGGTTGTGGGACTCCACTAGCTACACTAGCCACTAGCAATATCAAGCGGAATCTGACCGTGTAGTGGTGGTGTACAAATATCTACTCTCTTCTATCATGCCGTAGGTGTCATAAGAGGCGATAGAGGAAAACAAATCAGGAGATGGGCAGCAGCGTCATCCTATAACGAATAAAAGTAAAACACTGCGGTCGCCAACACGTTTGCTAAACGTGGCAGCTATGGTAAATATGAAATGTGCGTGGCAATCAATTGGGAAGGCCTATGTTCAGCAGTGGACTTTAACAGGCTGTAACTTTAACGGTATCGGAACCTGAGTTAGTTTTTAATTTAAATTTAACAAAAATAAAGATATAGGAGGAGGAGAGGTACCTCGTGGCGGGGGTTCGGGGTCGGGCGTGCGCGCGCGGCTCGGCAGCGCCAGCAGCTGGCGGTACAGCTCCAGCTCGTGGTAGGGCTCGGGCGAGGCGGGCGGGCCGGCGCGCGCCGCGCCCAGCTCCGCCGTCAGCCCGTTCAGCACCAGCCGCGCGCGCATCGCATCGCACCGCGACCATCACAGCTCACCGCTCACTGCTCACTGCTCACCGCTCACTGATCACTGCTCACCGCTCACTACTCAACACTCACCGTGCTTCATTATATCGTACAACGTACGTTACGATGACACGTTACTAATTATTTTAAGTTAATTTTTGATAACATAATATTTTAACGAAATTAACCCTAATTGGTTGGTATGGAACTCATTTTATAAGAGGAGCAGAAAATATTATAAGCATATTACACCTGAGATACGGGTTTAACCCAGTTATTTTTAGATAAAGATTTGTTTGAACTAATTATACAGTATATTTAAATAAAAAATAAATTCATACAAACCCGCCAAAGAAGTTTCATCTATAGAGTGACCAAATTTATCAAGTCTCAATTGCTACTGTTTTATAAATTATTCTGAGTTATTAATTAAATTTTCATAAAAGTTTCACATTTGATAATTAGTTTGTGCAATTACAAGTTGTCATCTCATATCTACAAATTAATAAGATATTTTACCATTAAGTAAGATTTTACGATATTAACGAAATGAAACAGAACGACGCGTTGAGCAGATTTTATAACGAATGTAGTACATTCGAGCCTATTACACTGAGGGAATCTTCTTTTAAACACTGGAGGATGACAATCGCAAGTGTAATACGATTTAATTGTAACTAACATGTCGTGAAAGGTAATCACTAAATCAGTATTTGTATTACCGGTATCTAAACACCAATAAGTATGAACTGAATGGTATTTACAATAAATTATGAGGTTTTATTTCACATCATGATCGATAGTCGAATTAGGGCTCTTGATTTTTACGAACTATGATATTACTCGATATCATAGTGTACTACATAAGCCTGTCCATTAAATGTATAACTTTTTAGAAATTTAAGTATTATTATTATAATATTAGTTTTAATTTAATTAACCCCTTCGCCGTCCCTTGCACTACATATAAGTCTTTGATATTGTCTTACTGTTGTGTCTGAAAACCGGACAGTGAAATAGTTAATTTGAAATTGCCTCACTGTGTTTGCGGTTATTTAGTTTCTGCTCCGTGTACTTCTACATGAGAAACTGCCCGTACCATCCAGTGGCCAATATAGGGATTTTACAAATTAGAATTTTGTTTGTCTGTTCTGCTAGATGTATATTTTATTTTTTGATTTTTTTATGAATAAAGCCGTTAGACTATATTTATAAGTTGAACCTCCAGAGAATAATTTAAAAATGAATGTTAAACATGTTCTCTTCTTATATTATTAAAACTTTTTTGTTCGTGTGTTTTGCAAATCTGCTTACATATTTTATTTGAAACATTATCTAATAATATTATTGTTCAGAATGGAACGCTTTGTATATTATATTACTATGTTTATTTTCTTTTCTTTGTACCTGACTGCCACAGAAGCAGCGTAATGTTATTCGAGAGTATGTACATATGTAATATGTCGTCTAATTCATAATCCATAATTTTTTATTTGCGTCTATTTTTATCATGCTCTGTAGCCTAAGCGAGGTGTCGTTAGATACGACTTAATTGTGGGAGTGAAATTTCTTCTTATTATTATAACATTCAAATATAACATATTCTTGTTTGATAGCGTAAACCGTTTGATAACGTAAAATACTGTATCACTTACAATTTTAGAAACCGCATAGCATATTAGATGTTGATACCACAATAGATATTTGGTTCATGAGTGAAAAAGTGTAAATTTATTTATATTTCCTGCATTTTAAAAAAAATATGTCTCCACATATAAGATAGCAACCTTCACACCACTAACACTCACGCCGTGACAACAACACTCACATGGCTCTACATCACTGCACAATACCAAGCCACTAAGTACACCAATCCACGAGCGACCTTTAAAGTTTACGCCGAGATCGCGACGTAACTTTACGAAGGTCGAAAGCAACCAACCCTCCCGACGCACGGCGCTCCACTGACGCGATCTCTCGGTCTCGGAGCGATAACAAAAGTCCGGCGAGTTGAAAAGTATTTCCAACATCCAAAGTGAAATTCCCTTAAATATGGTTTACCAACAATTTCATATTTCAAGAGCATGACTTGTAACATAAGCATTATTCAATAATAATAGCTAACAACAATGTTGGATTTGTCATGCTTCTTGCATGCATCTTATGATGCTTTCCAACATTATATTATGTTAAAGTCACTCTGACATGTGTTATGATCATATTTTTTGATTTTTAGTTGACATCTTGAATTATTTTAATTGCTACTTTAAGGATTTGCTGAACCTATCGCCATATAAGTTTTCCGATTTATAATATCAAAATCAATATTACGATAGCGTGCTAAAGATTATATCCCATTGTTCCGTAAATAATAACGATATTAGACACGATAACACAGGAAATGCTTTTTCAATCTGCATGGGCTGGGAAACCGAATGACCGTTGGTAGTTCACATATACCACGATCATCTGATGAAAAGAGGATGATTTAGCCCATAAACAGCCTTTTTACACCTTCGACTAAAAATCAAAATACAAATACTTTGCTGCCCCTTAGGTTCAAAAGGAATACCTCGTTACCAATGAAAAGTGTCGGATTTTCTTCATTCGCTATAAAAATACACAAACAAAGTCAAAATTTCTTGAACAATCGAAGAATATGGATCTTCGTAGTTGTAAAACGAATCTTGATTATAGTATGTACTAGCGCTACATGTATTTATTATTTATCTTTTGAATATATAACCTATTAAAATATTAAGAAAACATTTCCATAGTTTTCAGTTTCCTGAAATAATTGGGAAAACTGAGAAGCAGGCTGCAATAAAACAACCTGTTGCCTCATTACACGTGCTGCTCTGTATCGGAATTTCGATTCAACATTTCCAATTCGCAATATATAATATATATAATTAAATAAAGTTATAGTGTATATGCGTCCTACTCCTCGTCACAACTCTCCTCTAATTTCTGAGATAGTAGTAGGACAACGAAGTGTCCACCGCGGTTCCCCAATGCATGTTGGAGGACTTCACATGTTTTCAAAATATTTTATAATTTCTGGAACATATTTTTCTTCACCGCCAAGCATGTGGTAAATCAGTAATTAAATTTACCGTTACAGCTTTTTATAGTTCGCTTCTGAACAAAGCATCCCCCATAGATTGCCTCATATTATAAAGTATATTGGTCACAGCAGCCACGCTTAACAGGCGGGTTGGCACATACAGTTTTATATTTTTTAGTTAGAAAAAAGTCAGAAGAAAAATGTCTTTCGTTTTCTTGTAATATTTTATTTGTTTGATCAAGCTTTTTGAGAATTAATTAATTCCGGAACAATATAATTTAAAATTTAAAATTTTGTACAGCCGACTTCAATATAAGTTATTATAAGTCCGACTAGGTAAGTCCAACTTCGACAGAGAGGTTAAGCGACGGATTCAACTCGGCTGGGCAGCGTTCGGGAAACTACGACTCATCTTCTCGTTAGACATACCTCTAAACCTTAAAACGAAATTGTGCAACCAGTGCGTGTTACCAGTGATAACTTACGGATCTGAGACATGGTCCAACGAGCTATGGATAGGGCTATGCTCGGGGTTTCTCTAAATGATAAACTTAGTAATGAGAATATACGCAGTTCAGTCCAACGGATTAGTAAGCTGAAGTGGAAGTGGGCCGGCCATATAGCTCGAAGAACCGACAACCGATGGGGAAGAAGTGTAGGGCGACCCCCCTCTAGATGGAGTGACGACCTGGTAAGACATGCAGCAAGTCGATGGGTGCAGGTGGCTCAGGTCCGTGCTTTGTGGCATTCCTTGGGGGAGGCCTATGTTCAACAGTGGACTTGTGAAAAGCTGTAATGATGATAATAATGATGATAGTTTCATATGGAGTAAGTAAAAACTGACATTAAAAACAGACACTTCAATTATATTTATTTGGATAGATTGGCTGTACCCTGCAAATTTGCCCGCGTGTTATTTAGGGTTTTAATTTTTTACGTAGAACCCTATTTCTTATTCTAAAATAAAGTAGCCTAAGTTACTCCTTATAACACCAGCTATCTGCCAGTGGAAATTCCGTCAATAGCAGTCCAGCCATTTCGGAGATTAGCCGGAAGAAACAGACAGAGAGACAGATAAAAATTTTAAAAATTGTGTTTTTTTTAAGTACCGTTAATACTTTCATATGCATTGAGTAAAAAGCTGTTATTTGTATATTACAAACAGACACTTCAATTTTATTTATTTGTATAGATGTATAGATTTTAACAAACTCAAGGTTTCAACTAAAACGCCGCATAAATAACAACATTAAACATAAAAAATTTCATTCCTTATTTCACCACCTTTAGTGACAAATTTTATTATATGTAATATTTATATGTATTGTAGTATTATCTTTAAAATCAACCGAAAATTGGCGAAAATATCGTGTAACATAAATTAACAAATACAGTAAAATAGAGACAATCCTTATTTTCTGAAGTAAGCTAATATTAAAACGGGCATGATTATACTTGACTAGAATTTCCATGTTTCATAGCACTAAAGAGAAGTGATATAATTCAAACCATCGCGCTCAATGGTCATAAACTGATTGGACGGGGCACGACAATAATGTTGCAGTTGATAATACGAGTATCTATCAAAATTTGCATTGGAATACTGTCTACATTATTTCGTATATTTTTCGCGAATACTACGCCATAAATTAAATTATATTCTGTCGATTTTATCTCATATATAATCTCATTATTATAATAAGAAATGTGTTTTAATTCAATTTATTTTATATTATTAAAAGTTAAACTAAGTTTTAATAAGTTAACATAAATTACTACACATATATTAAGCCACACATGTTAAATAATTTAACATGTGTGGCTTAAACCCATATGATGAATTGTGTTCCAGTACCTTATCATGGGGTATCTTGTTTTCCATACTATTAATGTATATTTTCGCATAATTTATCGCAATAAAATGACGAAAAACATTTAAAAAACTTGATTTTGAATCTCTTGCAAATTGAACATTATCGCCGGGGTATCCCATGATACCCGAAGTTGACTATACCGGAGCGGACTCCTGGGGGAATATAAAAAAAACAACTCAATCATAACGTCCCCGCTACTTTCATTGATACGTTCTGACCCGATAAGCTTTTGTAAGTATCTTCTCTTTGGTATCCCGTCTCTTAAAGTGTTGTATTCATAATTACTATAGAAGGATAAGTGAGGTGACCAGTGAAGGGCGTGGTTATAAACTAATTTAATTTTCTTTAACGTAAGTGAGGAACGAATTTAGAGCCTACCTGATTGTAAATGGTGACATTATTTATCAGCATTCTTTTAGAATATTTGTTAGTATACTTAAACTCAAACCAAGGCTTAATAAGTTAACATTAACATAAATTTGAATGGTTGTTGAATTTCCAACTTCGAAACACATTTCTTATATAGAAAACAGATTTATTTTAAGCGCCTTTAATTCAAAGTTCAGCTCCTCGCAGCCACTTGTTGCCAGACTTACTGCACGACTTGCGGCACTGCGTGCCGTGGGTTTGAATCCCGCACGGAACAATATGTATGGCCTACAAATAATTGTTCCGGAACTGGATACTTGTCGTTGTGCAATATATGTTTGTAAACTTTCTCTTTTATCATGGAGGTACCATGATAAAAAAAGTCCTTAACGTACATTAAAAAAAAAGCCTTTACAATTATATGGTTATCAAAATAAACAACAGTAATACAGAACCATGGTATAAATGGCATGTTTTAACGATATTTGCCAATATTTCTCTCCAATTTCTCATCACGAACGTAATCCCTTGTTAATAATTAGAACAAAGATAAAAGTCGGCCAACTGAGGAAAATGTTCTTTAAATAGCTAAGGTCCTTATAAAATTGTGTTATTAGGGTGAAAAAAGCTCGGTAACAGAGTTCCAATTTTAATTTTCCCCGGAGTCCGACGCGGTTGCTTTTTGTTTCGTTCCTGGAAAATCGTCCAGGAATTCCTTGAACAGATATTGCTGTATTCTTTTGTTTGAATTAGTCGTTTGATGTTGGTAAAAGTATAAAAGTGCTGAGGTGAATGTGACTGTGTGTTATCTGTTTAACTTGGACATAGGGCTCCTTTTAGAAATACAAAAATCAAGAAGGAAAAGAGATGTCCTTGCAAAAGTGCGGTAAATCATGCAAGGACAGCTTCTTAATTTGTATGAAGCTTTTTTGTATAGAATACTGAGGACAAACGAGTACACATGATGGTAAGTGGATGCTGTGGCCTATAGACGTGTACATTTATCCTCAATTAAAAATCAAAAGCAAATTCGTCGTTACGCCTGATGGCCAAGATGGAATGCCCCGTTTCCAGGTAAAAGGATCTCCAGTTCACAATACAATATTCAGCAGCATTTAGCTCCTATTTTACGCTGGTATTCTGTGAGAGCGTGGTCCTTCCCCGATCGAGCCAACCCATTCGTGCTACAACTATACTACTATTATAGCGGCAGAATGACTCTAAAAAAATATCTGAAAATATCCCGCGCAGATGACTAGTCTCTGTGGAGGCTGGCCGCCGTGACCGAAATTCGGTTTGAAGGACATTATTACTTGTATGATAAAGAAAAAAAATGAATTAAAGAGAAAACTTGAATGCTTGTCAATTACCGCTACATCGAAATCGAAATTTATAATAAATAGAATTCTAGATAATTTGCTTCGGTATCACTTTGAATCCGGAAATTGAATATCCCATCGCGTTCCACTATCAGCTGTTTTAATGAGAACGCATATAATGAGTGCAAAAATGAAGGAAATGGATTTAGAGCTTTAATATTTCTTACACTTTTGAAATATAAAATAAAATCATCACTTATTATCATAAAATATTTTGTACATATTTTTTCGACTTGTCGAATGAATTAGAAGTTGGAGATAATGGAGACCGTGAAGGAGAGGAAGCTGTAGTATTTTGGACACATAATGAGAGGACACAAATATCGTATTATTCAGCTTGTGATTCAAGGAAAAATCGAGGGAAAACGCCGACCTGGCAGAAAAAAAACATCCTGGGTGAAGAACCTTCGTGAATGGTTTAACTTCAGCACTCGTTCTCTCTTCCGTGCTGCAGCTTCGAAGATATAGATACCCATGATGGTCGCCAACCTTCCCAGAGATGTGGCACTCTAAGAAGAAGAAGACATATTTTTTTATTAAATAAGGGAGTCAAACGAGCACACAGTCTACCTGATAGTAAGTGGATGCATTGGTCCATAGAAATCTATATTTATCCTTGATTAAGGATAAAAATGGGTAGTCAGTAAAAAGCGTTTCCGGTTCTCAACACTCATCACACGAAACACAGCAGCATTAAGCTGCTAATTTAGGCAGGTATTCAGTGAGAGCGTGGTTCTTCCCCGGTCGAGCTGACCCATTCATAAATATATAATAGTTCGGTTGGTAATAAATAAGTAATTCGGTCTGTAGGAAATTGTATTGTAAATTCATAGTTCATAAATATATAATAAAATGTCTTTCATACGGAATTTAGGTGGCTAGTGTCATGTGAGTCGGGTCAGGATTATAGTCACGAGAGTGTGGTTCTCTGTTGCCAAAAATAACATTAAAATGTACGTTTTCATGGCAAAGCATCACGTTGTTTAGCATAACAAAATAATATTATATTAATATACTCATGCCTTGAAGACAATTAGATTGTAATCTGATGAAAATAGAGAAATGAATAAAGAAACATTTTCATTAATATTTTCGCATTTTTGTAGTTAATTACGCGTAGGTCTTGGTCCTACCATCTAAACGAAAATTCTCCCGTCGTTAATTTTTATCTACCGCCTCCAGCGCACTTTAATATTACTGAGAACAAAAGAAGTTAGAAGTAACTCCGTAATAGTCACGTAGGTAACGTTGTAATTCTGTAACGCCTGTTCTTAACTGACCTATTTTTGTATGAAATTAGTATTCTGTCCTGTGCCCGTCTCTTGGAACTCAGGACCAGTCTTTTTGGCGTCAGTGAAAAGTTCAGCAGCGGATTTTTTTAAACCGAAGTGGCAAACGAATTTAAACACTAAGTGATTACTGCAGACCAATGACACTTGCAACCGATTTCAGATGAAGAAGGCTACTGATGTATGGTAAGCTATTAAGACTAAAATGGAATGCCTCACATCAAATCAGAACCATTCAGACCGGACCACAGTAGCGCAAGGGCTACTATCTGGTGGCAGATATAGATAGAACGGTGGTATAGACTCACAAAGTCTCCTAGGAGATAAGGTGTCGTGCGTCGTAGTGAATTTGTGTGATGTTACCGGAAAGTATATGATTTTATTAGAATCCTATTATTTAAAATTATATTAATTGGATAAGATAGCCTGTCACATTCTGGTGGAATGTAAATCATTACTTCATCTTTTCCAGTGAGCATCATAACTTAAAAGTTTACCGTTACTGTTACAGCCTGTCAAAAATACTGCTGAAGATTGGCCTTTTCCATATATTCCCTCACACTCGGGACATAGGCCTCCTGAATAAATCAGAGGGGGATATGTTTGCCATAGTCGCCATTCTTGGCAGGCAGGTTGGCACCCGCAGTTTTTAATTTTTTTGTTGTGGTTTGTTTCTCTTTGTCGCCTCTCAAGACACTCAAGGGATGATATGGGATAGTTGATATTCTAACACCGCCACTACCCGGGCAAATTTAAAAGTATTTCTTTATAAATTACATTACTACAGTCAGTCGTAGCTAACTTCTCGTGTTGTTAACTACTTTTAGATAATCTGGGAATATAAAAGTGTTCAGCAATCCGAAAAATATACCAAACTGTATTATTTAAAAATCCTGTGTTTAACTAAAATGAAAGGTACATTTTATTTGGTACATGAGGGTAGAATTTTTCTTCTAATAGATATCTATATTATTAAAGGCGGGATTTAATATGACTAAATAAAACACAATACTATAAAAACTTTCGAAATGTAACATTTTTCGACTGTTGGTTGATACTATATAGATCTTAATACTATGAAGGCTTTCACTTTCTCTTTTTCTTAAAAAAACCTCCACACTAGGATTTTCTCCTGTATCGTGGGGGCAGTTAACATACATAAATTTCACAAGGACACACATCCCGACCCGGAACAATTATTTGTAGGCCATACTTGTTCCGTGCAGGATTCGAACCCGCGGCCCATGGTGCTGCAACTTATTTCTAAGCCACTGCGCCACGGAGCCGTCAAGACCATACACCATACATACCTATAAAAACAAATGGTGTCTAATGCTATTTCCAAGTTGTTTTCCCAAAGGGAATGTTTCAGTAAGGTTTTCTTGTTTATGACACAAATTTTTAACTGCCGTTCACCCCTGCTGTTTTTAAGTAGTGACAAACGAACTTACAATTTAATTGATGGGTAAAAGGAAGAGAGAGTCCATGGACACCAGCAACCAATTTCAAACAAAACGGCTGCAGTTTCTTTGAACTTGAGAACTAAAATGGAGATGTTATTAAATTTATTTTATGTAAAAAAAAACATTTATTCGGTGAATATTTATAAACTAGCAACCCTGGCTTCACACGTTTAATTTATGAAACTCGAAAACAGCTTCACCTAGCGGGTCCAACTATATTTATTTAAATGCAAAGAAATAACTTTTCTAAAGAAAACTCGACCAAACAAATTAAGTTATATTTAATTACTTTTTTATTTGAAAAATAAAATTAGAGTTTACTACCTCTGCATTGGCCTGGGGGTAGGGTATTTTAAAAGACCCTGCTTTAACGGTGCGCGTGTCAGTCAGAAATAATGAAACGAGATTTAATTTGCAAATAAAAAAATATTAAAATTTAAACAAATGATGGTCGAGTTTTCTCGAGTTATTTTTTTATCGGTGGTAGAGCCACGCAGCAGTTTTTGCTGTTGCACGTATGGGCCGGCTCGAGCCGGGTTGGTAACCACGACCTCACAGAATACCAGCGTGAAGTAGAAGCTCTGCTGCGTTTCGTCTGGTGAGTGCAGGTGGCCGGAGGCCCAATTCCATCCCTCCCCCCCCATCAACATGGTAGCGGAATTACGCGAAACCCCTGAAGAATCCCTCGCTGAGCATCCTCGACCATGTTACTCCACTCCTGAGCGTGGGTGCTCAGGCTGCCCCGCGTCGAGGCAAACTGAGCAAAAATACCAAGGCGACCCCTGCCACGCTATCCGTGAATTTCTGCAACATCAGGGGACTTCACTTGAACTTAAACGCCGTCCACTACCATCTCGAGACGGCAAAGCCGACCTCGCTCTTTCTGACCGAGACGCAGGTTTCCTCTCCGGCTGATATTTCGTATCTCTTCTGCCCAGGATACAAATTGGAGCACTCCTTTGTGCCTCGGGCTGGAGTTTGCGTGTATGTCAGAGAGGACATCTGTTCCCGACGCCTCGGCAGTTTTGAAGGTCCTGTCTATCCTTCGGCTACGCGTAGACAGCGACGAACATCCGCGCGTCTACGGGTGCCTCTATAGGTCCCATAGCGGTAATGCCGAAACAGACCGACTCATCGACCACGTCTAAATGGCTACATATTCCTTGCTACAACAGGTCCCATCCGCAGAGATCGTGATTCTTGGCGATTTTAACGCCCACCACGCCGAATGGCTCGGTTCACGTTTAACCGATCATGCGGGGAGATCTGTTTTTGACTTTGTCATGGCATATGGTCTGACACAATTGGTTACTTTGTCTACGTGGGTTTCAGATGGGGGAAGATCATACACCTTCCCTGTTGGACCTTCTGCTGACCTCTCATCCGGACGGATATCAGGTTTCCGTCGATGCCCCTTTTCGGCTCTTCGGATCATTGTCTGATTCGGAGTATGGTGCCTCTCACGCTCCCCTCGAGGTTGCGTTTTGCAGCTTGCTGCCATGTTTGGCATTACAGGTCGGCGAATTGGGACGGAATGCGGTCTTTCTTTGCATCCTACCCATGGGGGTGGGTTTGCTTCTCGCCGGATGATCCCAGCGCTGTTGCTGACTCTGTCACTGATGTAATGCTACAGGGAATGGAACTATTTATTCCATCACTTGTGGTACCCATCGAAGGCAGATCTCAGCCTTAGCTTGGTCGCTCATGTAAGACTGCATTACACAGTAAGCAGAATTGTTATAAAGCCTGGGCTGCGGCTTCGGCGACTCGGGATAAAAACACCAGCATACTTAAAAACAAGTATAACTTCTCCTCCAGGTCCTTCAAAAGAGTTATTGCCAAGGCAAAGTGAGAGCCACAAAGGCAGAATTGGCGAGAAACAAGTTCGCCTTCCTTCGGGAATCCGTGCATTCTGGTCGCTCACCAAGGCTGTTCAAGGGAATTTCTGTAAGCCATCACTACCATCTCTGTACAGGGAGGACGACTCACTGGCCCAAGCCGCAAAAGACTAAGCCGACCTTTTAGGCTCCCTTTTATGCATCCAACTCGACTCTTGATGACGGATGGAAAACACCGCCGACCATCCCACGGTGTGAGTGTTCCATGCCGGATGTACTGTTCTCACAGCGCTCGGTTAGCAAAGCACTCCTCTCCCTAAACATCCAGAAGTCGAGTAGGCCTGACGGAATCCCCTCAATTATGCTGAGGACGTGTGCTCCGGAGTTGGCACCTGTCCTAACGCGTCTTTTCCGGTACTCCTACTCCCAAGGCGTAGTCCCGAATTTATGGAAGACAGCTTATTTCCACCCGATTCCTAAAAAAGGCGACCGCTCAGACCTGTCCAACTATAGGCCTATCGCGATCACCTCCTTGTTCTCCAAAATAATGGAATCCATTATTAACTGCCAGCTAATGCGGTACCTTGAGGATCACCAGCTGATTTTTGACCGTCAATATGGTTTTCGTCTGGGTTGATCAGCTGGTGATCTTCTGGTCTACCTGA
This sequence comes from Parnassius glacialis, assembly GCA_033319125.1. Classification (NCBI taxonomy): domain Eukaryota; kingdom Metazoa; phylum Arthropoda; class Insecta; order Lepidoptera; family Papilionidae; genus Parnassius; species Parnassius glacialis. Next base: position 675,478 of record JAVANC010000026.1, read on the forward strand.
CCCCTAGATGGGCGGAGGCAGTAGAGTCCAAGGGGGAGGCGTTGGCCGTTAGTTTAGACATTGCGAAGGCCTTCGATCGGGTTTTACACAAAGCGCTTCTTTCGAACCTCCCTTCCTATGGGCTTCCCGAGAAATTGTGCAATTGAATCACTAGCTTACTTGCAGATCGGAGCATCAAGGTCGTTGTAGACGGTGCATGCTCCGACTACAAGCCTATTAACGCTGGTGTTCCACAAGGCTGTGTGCTATCACCAACGCTGTTTCTTCTGCATATCAATGATTTTTTTTATAGGCTAAGGGTGACAAACGAGCACACAGTCCACCTGATTGTAAATGGTTGCTTCGGCCCATAGACATCTACATCTATCCAAAATGTAGATGCGTGGTCACCCGTCAGGACTAAGATGGAATGCCTCATTTCTAGTAAAAAGGGCCTCCGGCCACCTGCACTCACCAAGGGAAACGCAGGGGTAAACTTCTACTTCACGCTGGTTTTCTGTGAGGTCGTGGTACTACCCCGGATCGAGCTGGCCCATCCGTGCGACAGCAAAATCTGCTGCGTGGCTCTACCACTGTTATTTGTATTACATATGTTGCTAACTGGTAACATGCATTGCTATGCGGATGACAGCACTGGTGATGCTCTAGTATCGGGTTGGGGGCAACTATATCTAGTCCAGTTTAATCCCCAGAAGACACAAGTTTGCGCGTTTTCCGCTAAAAATAACCCCTTTGTCGTATCTCCTCAGTTTCAAGGCACTCCCCTTCTTGCCTCAGCCAGTATTGGAATTCTCGGAGTCAACATATCGAGTGACGTGCAGTTTCGTGGTCACTTGGAAGAGAAGGCCAAATTGGCCTCTAAAAAGCTTGGCGTGCTCAGCAGAGCGGGACAGTATTTCATGCCGGCACACCGCCTGCAACTTTACAAGGTGCAGGTTCTGCCTCACATGGAATACTGTTCCCATCTCTGGGCAGAGGCTCCCTAGTGCCAGCTCCTTCCACTTGACCGCATCCAGCGCAGAACGGCTCAATCGTCGACGACCGAGTCCTTTCTGATCGGCTCGATTCATTGGCACTGTGAAGAGATGTTGCATCCCTTTGCAATTTCTTTCGCATCTACCATGGGCAGTGCTCTGAGGAATTGTTCGGATTAATCCCAGCCGCCAAATTTTACGAACGTACATCGCGACAGAACTCCCGATACCATTCACACCATCTGGATGATTGGCGGTCCACTACTGTGCGATTTAGAAGATGTTTTCTTCCTCGCACGACTTCCTTGTTGAATCGATTACCATCAGCGATTTTTCCGGACCGATACGAATTAGGGACCTTCAAGAAAAGAGCGTACTCCTTTTTAAAATGCCGGCAACGCATCTGCAAATCCCTCCCTGGTGTTGCAGTTGTTCATGGGCGGCGGTAGTCACTTACCATCAGGTGAGCCGCATGCTCGTTTGCTCCCTCTCCTATAAAAAAATTATTTGCATTTAAATAAACATTCTCAAAATGCTCTTAACCACAAGGTTTTGTTGCATGTTGTATACAAAGATATTACGAGTATTAAACATTCACAAACTGAACACAGGAATTTTAAATGTTCATAATAGGGAGGCTTGACATTCACATAAAAGCATACCTTACCAATGTGTCCCTTGTCTCACGTTATTTTCTAGATTGTTTGCTTTGTAAAGGGGTTGTTTCAGCACATTTTGCTTGTTTATATTATTCATATTTAATAGCGACTTATCCAGAAACTTCTTTGTTGCCGTTGCTCTATGTTCCGCGCTCCTAAATCAACGTTGGACGAATTTTTTTAGCTCTTTGCAAACAAAAGCTCTTTTTTATTATCTTTACATCTATACCAATAAATTAAATTGAAGTGTCTGTTTGTAATATCTAAACAACAGATTTTTAGTAATTGCATAATATGAAATTATATACGGTACATATAACAAAAACCACAATGTTTAAAATTTTTGTCTGTCTGTTTGTTCCGGCTAATCTCCGAAATGGCTGGACCAATTTTTATGGGACTTTCACTGGCTTTATTTTTAGAATAATAATTAGGGCTCCGCGCAGATAATTGGTGGTGTTGGGTTGGTGTCTACAAAATGATATTTACAAAAAGAAATGAGATGCCATCAAAAACATAACTTGTAAAAACACCAAATCTCACAACTCAATTCTTCTACCGTAAAAAGTTGTGAGATCCATTGTAATACCAAGTCGGTTAATTTATTTAGTCCCTACTTAAGAGTCCTTCTGTCATTAGTTATTACGTAATTAGTTAACTTAACAACAGCTAATAGTGACCATATCCATATTAAAAATCTTTTGGTTTTTAAATAAATAGATTAACTTGGCAATCGCACTGTACAACCTTATTCAATAAAATATGCATTACTTGTGAGATACACTATGTTTTCATGCGATCTAATTAAATATAATATGTATTACTTGTGAGATACATTGTGTTTTCATGCGATGGCCAAGTCAATCTATTTATTTAAAACATAAATGGTTTTTAATATTGATATGGTTACTATAAGATGGTGTTAGGTTAGCTAATTACGTAATAACTTAGGAAAGAAAGACCCTTAAGTAGGGACTTAATAAAGTAACTGACTTGGTATTACATGGATCTCATAACTTTTACGGTAGAAGAACTGAGTTGTGAGACTTGGCTTTTTTACAAGTTATATTTAAGATGGCATTAATATTACAAATTTTGGGACTACTAAGAGCATAAGGGCGTATAGAAATATAATTTGCTTTTTGCATTAGGTGTCTGTTGGCACAATTACATTTTTATACCAATATAATGTTCATTTTAGTTAATTATTGTATTATATAATAATATGTAAAATTAAATCGACAATGTAGTTTGATTTTGTCCGCTTGGACAGGTACCAGCCTCTTAACCATTTCAGCCACCCAGCAAGGATAACAAGACATTCTTAAAAATATAAAAGATATGCCTTACAAAGTAAAATTATATGTATAAATGGAATAATGTTTTTTATTTTTAAAAACCAGTTCTTGACTCCTACACCCCTGATTGTCTCTTGCCTTCAAGATAAAAATTATAAATCTCTTTTGTCCTCACTTTGTTAATATTACAGTAATAAACCTAATTAGATTTCAACTCCAAAAATAATGTGAATCTGTTACGCCTTGGGTATCCCGTGATAAGGGAACATTAACTAACATTTACTTTATACAATCTGTATTAAATTGACTTTAAAACTGTCTTCTTCATTAAATATCTTAAGCTTTTATTTTCTGTTCACATATTTTAATATTTAAATTTTTCTGGCTTTCGATTTTTTATATTTTAAATTAACATCAAATTTGATTTTGTTCTGATATAAATGTTCTGTTATTTAGAATCTGACTTCTTTTCCCTTTATATCATCATCATCATCATTACAGCCCTTCACAAGTCCACTGCTGAACATAGGCCTTCCGCCAAGGAATGCCACAAAACACGATCCTGAACCACTTGCATCCATCGACTTCCTGCATATCTTACCAGGTTGTCACTCCATCTAGTGGGGGGACGCCCTACACTTCGCCTGCCGGTACGACGCTGCTACTCGAGAACCTTTCTTCCCCATCGGTTGTCGGTTGTTCGAGCTATATGGCCGGCCCATTGCCACTTCAGCTTACTAATACGTTGGGCTATGTAAGTCACTCTGGTTCTACTGCGGATATCCTCATTTATGAGTTTATCACGTAGAGAAACTCCGAGCATAGCCCTCTCCATAGCTCGCTGAGCGACCTTGAGCTTCTTCATCCAGCCAGCAGTGAAAGACCACGTCTCAGTTCCGTATGTCATCACTGGCAACACGCACTAGTTGTACAGTCTCGTTTTCAAGTTTTGAGGTATACCTGACGAGAAGATGTGTCGTAATTTCCCGAACGCTGCCCAACCGATTTGAATCCGTCGATTGAACTCTCGGTCGAAGTTGGACTTACCTAGTCGGACTATTTGTCCCAGGTAAACATACTCGTCAACAACTTCGAGCTTAGTGCTCCCAACAACTACCGGCATAGGTGTGACATTGAGATTAAACATGATCTTTGTTTTGTCCATGTTCATCTTAAGACCTATCCGTTGGGAAGCACTATTGAGGTCATTGAGCATAGTGCTTATGTCCTCCAGCGATTCTGTTATAAGGACTATATCGTCGCCAAATCGAAGGTGAGTGATGTACTCGCCATTGATGTTAATACTGTATCCTTTCCAGTCCAGAAGCTTGAAAACGTCTTCCAATGCAGCGGTGAAAAGTTTCGGGGATATAACATCACCCTGTCTTACACCTCTCTGCAATTGGATAGGTTTCGTACTCTTGTTCTGTTCTCGAATAGCCATCGTAGCTCTACTGTACAAGCACTTCAGCACTTCGATATACCGACAGTCAACTTGGCACCGCTGAAGGGACTGCAGCACCGCCCAAATTTCGACGGAATCAAAGGCTTTCTCATAGTCCACATACGCCAGACATAGTGAAAAATTGTACTCCTCTGACTTCCGTACAATAGACCACATACATACCGAAGGGTATGTATGTGGTCTATGATGCTAAAGCCTTTTCGGAAACCGGCTTCTTCGGGAGGCTGGAAGTCGTCAAGCCTGCGCGCGAGACGATTCGTAATGACTCTCGAAAACAGCATGTAGACGCGGCTCAGAAGGGAAATCGGTCTGTAGTTCTTCAAGAGAGCGTTGTCACTTTCTTGAAGAACAAGACCACCGCACTTCTGCTTCACGCCTCCGGTGTAATGCCACCATGGAGGACGGAATTAAAGAGCTTCTGAAGGACTTCAAGTATCGGTTTTTCACCCGCATTCAGAAGCTCCGCTGTAATTCCATCCTCGCCTGGGGCCCTGCCGTTTTTAAGATGCTGGAGAGCCATTCTAATTTCGCTCAGATTGACGTTCGGGATATCATCGGAATTATGTCGGACAAGACTCGCTCTTGGATCGTTACTCACACTTGCGTGTGGCTCCAACGATGACGTGTACAGCTGCCCATAGAACCTCTCAATCTCACTCAAAATCTCAGGTGCCCCGGAAACGATGCTGCCACATTCGGTCTTCAGCTTTGACAGTTGGCTCTTTCTGGCAGACAGATCTCTGGCAAAGACTTTGGAGCCTTGGTTCCGCTCAATCACTTCTTCAATACGAGCTGTATTGAAGTTACGTAAGTCCCGCCGCATGCATTTGGATTTATTTCTGTATATATATACAGATTGGCTTCCCACATATATGCAATAAATAAAACCACATACTTGTTATCGCCTTTGCTGACGATATACAAAAAATGAACATAATCGGTCCAGTAATTAGGTAAAAAAGTAGAGTTTTAATTTTAAGCAAATTTGAACTGTCTATAGAATTGGGTCACTAAGTCAATGATTCAATGAACATGAATCCTTGTACATTAACAAGCGACGTTGCCATGCAGTGCATACTATTGGTAATGCGACGTATCGACAACGGTGTCTTTTATCGGCGTCCATAAACAAGCGGCACGAGGCACGCAGCGTACTTCAAAGGCGACGGCGCAAGTACGCGCGCGCCTTTGTCGTAGTGTAGGACACCTGTTATCGACGATTAGCTTCTTTCAAAGGGAGTAATAATCAATAAACAAGAAAAATGTTTAGCTTTAAACACATAGGTTATGGTTTTTTTAGAATTATCCTGTTGTTATGGGTATTCTAAAAACACTACGACTTAATTATTTAAAGCTAAACTTTAAAGCTTTTTTGTATAAGTGTGTTCTTGTAGATGTAGAGATAATAAATTATTTTAACATGATAAAACCTATAAAAACAACCAATTAAAATGTCAAACATACTTACCCGTTTCCCAGGAAGTCACAAATTGGTAGTTTCGTAAGTTCAATTGTACAAAAATAAACTTTTTTTTAACAATCAATAATATGTCGATTGATATCAAATCAAAAATCAAAATTACTTGTATTCAAATGTAGTAGGTAAGTAAGTGTAAAAAGAAAAGTATCGATAAACGATAATTGCACCTTGTGGCCGCCCTATTTATTACTTTTATTATTTTCGCCATTTTGGAATTTGGAAGTTTGGCTTTCAGTTCACGCGCAATTCTCCCAGAAGTCAGGTGCGTTACGCTGCTTACGCGCATCGTAATTATTTATCGTAAGATAATTATCGTATTATCGTAAGATAAATACAATTAGTCAAACAATTCTTTTACGGTGAAATAGATACTTATTAGTTAATTGACTTTGTGTGTGTATATAGTGTTTTAAGTACGTTTATTTATTTTTTTTACTGTGACATTGACATTACTTGACTTTTGTGTATACATTTTGGCGGCAGAAAATGCCAAGACAACAGCATTTTTACAGTGCGGCAGAGTATACAGACATGGTTTTATTGTATGGCGAATGCCACCAAAATTCAGCGTTAACTCTGCGTACTTATCGTGAGAGATACGGCGCAACTCGCGTCTGCGTCGCGTCCGGACAATCCTAGGTGCTGTCCAAAGAATCAGGGAAAATCAGCGCATAGTTCTCAACACTCATGTAGGAGCTGCTCCGCGTCACTTTCCACCCTCGTTCGAACAACGAGTCTTAGACCATTTCGATCGTAATCTAACCTGCAGCCTTAGACAAGCAGGGCGTGTGTTTAGAGTGAGACATAAAACAATACACCGAGTGCTGAAAAGGAACAAACTACGTCCTTATAAATATGTTAAGGTGCAGGCGTTGCTGCCCCGTGATAAGCCGATTAGAGAACTTACTGCCACTGGGTACTGGAAAAAATGTCTCTAGACCAACGTTTCCTAACAAATGTGTTTTGGACAGATGAAAGCACGTTTACTCGAAACGGCATATGGAACCGACAATCCGTGCGTTACTGGAGCCATACGAATCCCCATTTATTTAGGGAATCAGTCTCATCTATACCGAATTTCCATTAATGTTTGGGCAGGCATTCACGGAGATCAAATAATCGGCCCTATTTTTATTGAAGGAAACCTGAATGCACAGAAATTTCTCAATATTCTTAACGGCCCAATAACAGAATATTTAGAAAGATTGTCTGTGGCAGCTTACCAGAGGGTATGGTTCCAGTTAGATGGAGCTCCTCCACACTCGGTACGCCTCGCGAGAGAGCGGCTTAACATCATGTTCGGCGAACAATGGATAGGGCGCTAGGGCCCTCGCAGGTGGCCAGCTCGATCGCCCGACCTCACTCCTCTAGACTTTTTTTATGAGGCTTTATTAAAAATGAAGTGTACTCAAAGATCTCCGAAACCGAAGATGAACTGCGCAATCGTATTGTTGCCGCCTTTTACAAATTATAAGCCCTGGCTCTGGATCCTGAACGAAATTTTTTGAACAGGCTTCAGGACAACATTATGCGGCGATGTAACTTGTGCATTCAAGAACGTGGCAGACATTTTGAAAATTTTAAAATTTAGGGTTTCATTAAATGTTGCTTCTAATATGCAATAATATTTATTTCGTTCAGGTCCATTTTCGCGAGATAAAAAAAGTGGAGGTAAAATACCTAAACAGTTTAGTGAGTAAATTTTTATTTCGTCGCACATTGTCCAACGAACCATAGGCCGTGCAGACAGTAACGCTGCCTGGCGCCAACCGCCATGCCACCCACGTGCAACGTTGCCACTCTTCCAAGGGGTCAAGGTACGTTGTCTAAACAGATTGTTTACTTTTACTGAATTTATATTAATATTTATTTTGTTTGGTTTAGTTTAGGTTTTGAAAGATGACCTTATCACAAAAATTGATAAGGGCGTGCTTCGATGGTTTGGGCACGTTGAGCGAATGAGTGAAGACCGAATGGTGAAGAAAATATATAGCGCGAAAGTTAATAATAAAAGGTGTCGAGGTAGACCGAGACTAACTTTCGAAGACCATGTGAGTAAACTGCTCGAAGAGGGGAGGGTCAAGAGTACTCGGATACCTAGACGTGCATGTATGAAGAACATAATGAATCTGAAAGAAGCGAAAGAGGTATGTAAGGATCGTGACACTTGGCGATCTGTTCTCTCTGGCTACCCCGTCAGGGATTGTGCGTGAAGATAAGTTAAGTTAAGTTAAGTTATTTTGTTTGAAAATTTCACATTTTTATTTTACGGGTTTTAATTTAATATTTAATTTTTCTACCGTTCTACGGACTTGTATTATTTGAGGTTTAATTTATTGCATATACGTGGGACCCCATTCTGTATATATATAGTATACAATTCAATTTAATTAAAAACAATTCTCAGCAAAATCATTATTTTTTTTTTTTTTAATTTATTTACCAACATTGACAAAAACGTAACATTATTATGTAACTTCGCCAAACTGTAAAGACAGTTTGTTGGCGAATATATGCACTCTTATGTTCTATTTCATAATTCATTAAGTACACCACCCACATAACAATAGCAAACAAATATCAAATAAATCCTAAGTATAAACACTATTATTTTTATATTCTAATTATTCTAATATTACAACTTTTACAAATTGTCATATAAATACGCTATCACGTATCTTCTATTTTCTCTAAAAAGTACTTCTTGAGCTTCTTTTTATTTGTAAATTTACACTCAGGTCTACCTTGCCTTATCCAGTCTATTTCATTAACAAACTTTGGTATTAAATATTTTGTACATCTTTTACCATAGTAGTTTTTAACACTAGGCTCAACTAATTTCCCTTCTCTAACTTTCCTGGTTCTATAGTTATTAACCACTTTTTCTTTATAATGATTTTTATTAATGTTTTCCAAAACTAATAGCATTTTAACTTTGTGTTCTACCGGTAAAATTTTACAAATATAGAATAACTTATTATAATCTTTCTTACAATTTTCTTTAACTTTTTCATTTACAAGATATTTTAGAAATCTTGTCTGTAAATTTTTAATGTTCTTTATGTAAGAAGCAAAAGTGCGACCATACACACCAAGTCCATAACCTATGAGACAATCCACCAAAGCATAGTATAGAAGGTACATAGATTTTTTATTCAAAATGTAATTTAAAAAATAGAATTTACCTAATATCGCTGACAGCCTTGTACATACATCAGATATTTGAGGTTTCCAATTAAAGTTTTGATCTATTACCAGTCCTAAATACTTAATCTTATCAACAAATTCAATTTCTTTACATTTACAATTCATTTTATTATTATGTAAGCACTCAAAACAGTGGCCCACAACAGCCATCTCATTTAATGTGATGTTTTTCGCTGCAGCATTATATGGAGAGTGTATATGCATGCATTTTGTTTTATTAAAATTAAGGATTATGCCATTATCATGGGCCCACTTTGTTATATTCTCAAAGTCACTCTGTATATTAATTTGCAATTCTTTTGTTTCTTTAGAGGCAAATAGCAAGCACATGTCATCCGCATACATATACACTTGACAATTTTTTATTACACTAGATACACTATTTACATGCATAATATAACCGACAGGACCGTAAACAGAACCAGTCGGTACACCCAAGCTAATACGGGCCTCATCTCCCACAACACCGTCCACTAGAGTACGGAGCGTCCTATTAGATAGATAGCTACGAAAAAAGTTATTTGTAGGGCCCCTGATTCCACACTCTTCCATCGCTTGCAATAATATATTATGGTCCAAAGTGTCAAAGGCTTTTTTATAATCAATAAACAAAACCATAACCTGTTTTCCATCATTTAAATATTCATTAATTGTGTCTGAAAATAGTGTAAGTGCAGAAGTTGTGCTACGATTTTTTCGAAATCCATGTTGTGCCTCTGATAATATACTATGCTGTTCCAAAAATGTAATGTTAAAGGCTGCCATGTGGTTAGAGTGAAGATGTAAAGATTGTAATACAGTTGTATAATATATGTACTATGTAACATCAATGTTGGCGCGGCTTTGATCTTTGATCCCGCACGCAATAAGTGTTTGTATCATTATTATTACAGCACTTCACAAATCCACTGCTGAACATAGGCCTCTCCAAAGGAATGCCACAATGAACGGTCCCGAGTTACCTGCATCCGTCAAATTCCTGCATGTCTTACCAGGTCCTAGGTAAACATCCTCGTCACAAACTTCAAGCTTAGTGCTCCCAACAACTACCGGCATAGGTGGACGTATATGGACGTTATACATTATCTTTGTTTTGTCAATGTTCATCTTAAGACCTATCCGTTGGGAGTCACTATTAAGGTCATTGAGCATAGTGTTTAGGAACAGCGATTCTGCCATAAGGCCTATATCGTCGGCAAATCGCAGGTGATTGATGTACTCGCTATTGATGTTAAAACCGTATCCTCTTCAGTTTTCGGGAATATAACGTCACTCTGTCTTATACCTCTCTGCAGTTGGATAGTTTTTTAAGGAAACATTACTAAACAGTTGTTGTCTGGTCGTCTGGTGGAAGTCAATCTCATTTTTTGTAAACCGTCGGAGCTCGACCAGGTCCACTTCCTGTGGGGCCATTTATTGAAGAAAAAGTTTATCATAATCAGGAAATCAGGAAAATCTGCTGATGGACTTGCTGGAATTCAGCCAACACCTGATGCAGCAGCATGGTGGGCACCTATGTAAGCAGTGGAATATTTAAAGACTTGCCCTTTAGTCTGAATGCAGATCAAGTGGCAGTTCATTGATGTACATAGGCCTTACCCAAAGCGTGGCTTCACGAATCCAGTTGCTGCCGCCTTGTGCAAATCGTCGCTTCATCTAAGCAGGGGGCGTCTTACACTGTGTTTACATAAACGCGGACTCCAATCTATGACACGTCCACTCCAACGGTTATCGCTTCTGTGACAGATGCGAGCAACCCATTACCACTTCAGCTTACGAATACGGAAGGCTATGTTAGTGACCTTGGTTCTCCTTTGAATTTCTTCGTTACGAATCTTATCCACCAGAGACACTCCAATCACATCTCCTTTCATCGTTCAGTGGGCGACTTTGAGTTTGTGGAGCTGTCGTACCGTTAGTGTCAACGTTTCGGCACCATATATAAGTACAAGCTGGATACACCGTTGCACATACCGCAAGGCTCGATGACGAAAGTCTTCAAGCAGTGCCTCATATTATATGCAAGATGATAAATGTGAACTCATTATAATATTTGCAATAAAATTATGGACAGTTTACATTTAAAGTGAATGAAAATTGCTCATGTAAGGCAGCTTTAAATGGAAAGTGCGATACAATTTAATTACAAGTTCAGCCGCGGACCGCTTCAGCGTAGCTGTGACGTTAATAGATGCATTTACGGCATTGTGTCTAGTGCACTGACTCGTAACAGAGTTGCCTTAACTTGCCGATTTGGATGGGACTTTCACTGGCAGATAGCTGATGTTATACGGAGTAACTTCCATGCAAAAAAAATGCACGTGGGCGAAATAGAGGGAAACAGTCAGTTTTTACATTTAAGGTTGCAGCAACAAAAAAGTATTCGACTCAGTACTATAAAAAATATTCTATTAAATATTTCTATAAACCAAATTACAACATAACTTGAATAAGTTAATTAGAAAGCCTCCAACTTCTTTCGATATTTGTTAACATATCAAGAAATAATGAAAATACTTGCGGGGTACTTTTAATACAAATCGAACAAATTAAAAAAAAATGGCTTAAATAATTTCACTTTATCTTTTCTCTACACTTTAATGATACGAAAATATCGTAAGTAGCATAGCAAATTTCATTACGGTATTTAACATAAAAACAGATTCATCAATGCGGAATGCATTACAGTCTTCCACAAATGTAATAATCCTCATACTATTCGAAGATTAAATGTGGGCAAAAATAGGGAAACCCTACTTCTGTAATAGAAATATAAAATAATAAAATAATAAAAATAAGATGGCGTAGGAAAGTGACGACCCCATCGCCCGCTGACGTAACAGTTAAGTGACAAAACTGCTACGTCGGCGCAATCAGTCAGCACCTTGCCAAGCGGTGTTAGCGCCGTGCCTCGGCAAACTTGAGGGTGCAAAGGCCCGTTTGTGCATATGGCTCCATCATGAAACGGCGCCGGGTCTGGGCGTCTCCCGTTAACTGACGCCCAATTTATGGATGATGGAAACGAATAGACCGCGTATAGGGCCGCTGCCTGGGGGTCGCCTGGGAGCGTCTGGAGTTGGCGCTGGACGCGACAGCATGCGGGCCGCCAGCCGAGCGCGAGGTGCTACACCACCACCTAGTAGCCCCTCGCATTCATCATCCCCACCAGATGGCTTGGTGTCGGCAGTGTCCTCCCGGACTCGGCAAGCGGCACCCGCCGCTGGTGGAGTACGCCGCATGCGTTGGACGAAGGATATGAATACAAACGTATTGCGGGCGTATTTTGGGGCGAAAGGGGAAGAAATTGGAGGTTTTGCGCACCGGGCTAGGATGCATCGACTATTTGCTGAGCTGGAGCCGTCTATTACCGTTACCGAGCAAAACCTGGCAGACCGAGTTCGGTACATCATGCGCTCAAAAATATTTGATGACACCAAACTCGAACGACTACGGCGTGAGGCTATTCCCTCATCGAATGAACCGGCTATAGCTGGGGATGCGGCTCCACAGGCCACAGAACAGCAGGCACATATAGAGGGCGCTATGGATCTCCCCGCTCTGGTTGATTCAGGCGATGATGGAATGGTCACCCAAGAACTCGAGCAGATGAGGAGTAAATTGGAGGAGGCGATTGTGGAAACGCGCAGTACGCCTCTCGAAAATCGACCGCGACTCCCACGCATACCCCTAAGTAAGCGGAATCGGGCTGTCGTTAGGGCTCTCAACCCAATGCTGCTGACCTATTTGGAAGCCAGCTGGGACCTTTGCGACACGGATTCAATTCTTTTTGGCACCGCACTGGCAGTTTGCCGTATTATTGGTGCCAAACTTCCCACGGCTGGACGCGCTACTAGACACAGTAGCGCCATCCCAGCCTGAAGAAGAAGGATTGAGGAACGTGTCGCAAAGGCAAGGGCCCTCATCGGCAGACTGATAAGCTTCAAGTCGGGCAATAATAGGCCGAGAATTGTGCGCACCGTCAGGATGGCGTTTGCTGGGACAAATATCAGTTTGTCCCAGCCGGATATAACGCAAAAACTGACGGAGCGCATAGACGACCTGAAGCAGAGAATCGCTGCTTGGGGGAAGCGGATTCGGCGATATACCGACAGGTCGACACGGTTCAACCAGAATCATCTCTTGCAGAGTGATTAGAAGAGGCTCTTTGAATCATTGGAGCGACCAATGGTACGTGGAACGGGCCCAGCACCGAATCAGGCCGACACTATCGCATTCTGGCGCGGCCTGTGGTCAGAGCCCGTATACCACAGCGAGGGCCCTTGGACGGAAGTTGTGGCTAGTCAGTGTGCGAATATTACGCCCATGGATCCCGTTATCATAACGCCGGATGACGTAGCTGAGGCGGTCCGTAGAGCCCCGAACTGGAAAGTTCCGGGACTCGACGGACTGCATCACTACTGGCTAAAGGGGTTCGTGGTGTGTCACGCTGTGCTCGCCCGACAGTTTCAAGAGGCTCTCGACCAAAAGTCGCTCCCGAGCCTCTTCACTACTGGGATCACTCATTTGGTTCCTAAAGACCTGGATTCCACAGACCCGAACAAATACCGCCCCATAACGTGTCTATCTACCATATACAAGACACTTACATCCATTTTGAGCGCGAGAATCACTCGTCACCTGAACTCAAATCAGGTGATGTCGCGCGCTCAGAATGGATGTCGGGGCGGTGGTCGTGGAACCAAGGAACTACTCCTCATTGACGCGGTCATTGGCAAGGTGGTTAAACGCAACCGTCAGAACCTCTCCGCCGCCTGGATAGAATACGAAAAGGCTTTCGACTCGGTGCCTCATACATGGCTTAAGAGGGTCCTCGAGCTGTACAAGGTTGAATGTACGGTTCGAGACTTCCTCGGGCAGTGTATGGGGCAGTGGAGTACGATTCTTTGTCATCTAGGCCAGCGGATGACGGCTGCGAGAACAACATAAGGATAAGAAGGGGTATCTTCCAGGGCGATTGTTTGAGTCCAATCTGGTTCTGCCTCTCTCTGAACCCTCTCAGTACCTTACTGGAGGGATCCGGGAGGGGATTTCAGCTTCGTAAAGGAGGTACAAAAGTAACCCACCTTTTCTACATGGATGATCTCAAGTTATTCGCCTCCAGTCGCTCCCATCTTATGGAATTGCTAAACATCACGTGTGATTTTAGCAATTCTATTGGAATGGAGCTGGGAACGGATAAGTGTGCGATCCTCCATGTCGAAAGGGGAAGGGTTGCTAACTCTGAGGGCATAGACTTATCTATGCCCATCAACATAAAGACCCTTTCCGAGGCTGAAACATACCGATACCTGAGTATGTCACAGAACATAGGTGTAGATGAGGTGGGTATGAAACAATCAGTTTGCGATGTGTTTTATGCACGCTTGACCAAAGAGCTTAACAGCCTTTTGTGTCCGGTGTGAATAAGACGCACGCATTTAATGGTTGGATCATGCCTGTTCTCATGTATACCTTTGGCATGCTCAGGTGGACTCAGACCGAACTGAACGCTCTGGACAGAAAAGTCCGCACTATAATGACGTCCCACAGGATGCATCATCCGAGATCGTCAGTAATGAGGCTGTACTTGTCGCGGAAACATGGTGGGCGCGGCTTTTTAAGCGCGCTCACCATGCATAATCGCGAAGTGTGCAACCTTCGTAATTACTTTCTGACGAGAGCGGATGATCCATACTATAGGGACGTTATTTTCTGTGATAAAGGACTTACCCCTCTATCCTTAGCCAACGAGCAATGGCAAGACCCGGCAGTACAGGACATTTCTGTCCGAGAGACCGTATGGAAGGAGAAGGAGCTCCACGGGAGGTTCTACAAGGCTCTTCATGAGCCTTTCGTAGACACAGTCGCCTCCCTCTACTGGCTACGTTTCGGTGACCTCTTTGGGGAAACCGAGGGTTTTGTCTGTGCGATACAGGATCAGGTTATTAAGACCAACAATTATCGGAGATACATCCTAAAGGATGGCACCGTTGACGTCTGTCGAGCATGTCGCCATCCCGGTGAGTCACTTAGGCATGTCATCTCCGGGTGTCCGGCGCTTTCTAACTCTGAGTATTTGCACAGACACAACTTAGTAGCCAGGATTCTACACCAGGAGCTCGCTCTGAAATACGGTCTGGTGGATCGAATACTGCCGTATTATAAGTACTTGCCGGAAGCCGTGCTCGAAAATGACCGCGCCAGGCTCTACTGGGACCGGTCCATCATCACGGACAGGACTATTCTTGCGAATAAGCCTGATATTGTGCTGATGGACCGGGCACAGTCAAGGATATTTTTGGTCGACATTACCATTCCTTATGACGAGAACCTCGTGAAAGCCGAAACAGATAAGCTGACTAATATCTGGACCTGGCTCACGAGGTGACCGACATGTGAGGTGGATTGCCGGCCGAAATTATACCTGTAGTCGTCTCTGCGAATGGGTTAATCCCAGTCAGCCTCTCGGGTCATCTGAGGCGACTGGGACTCCGTGACGGACCGCTCCAAGCTCAAATGCTGAAGGCGGTGCTCCTCGATACCGCCCGCATCGTCCGCCGATTTCTTTCCCTTTCCCCCTAACCCTCGGCCGTCTGGTCTCCTCTGCCGAGGGCTTCCATCTGGTTGGGTTTTTATATATTTATGTATTTTTTGTGTATTTATTTTATTTTATTGATATTTATGTACGTTTACCATGTTTGTTTACAATTATATATTTATATTGCCTAACCAGATGAGAAAACTTTATAGATACCCCAAAATAATAATAATAATAATCTTTATTTCGTACCAAAATTAATCCATAGTAGTGTTAGTAACAATTGACTTATAAACTAGTGTTAGTAAACATTGAAGTATGTACAAACTTTTTCAAAATCGGAGAGTTAAAGTTCTCCGCTACTGTTCTCAAAATGCTGTTGTGACTATCTCTCACCCTTCTAAGCAGCAAAGCTGTCTTCTTACGTATTATCGCATGAAAGCCGTCCGTGCGAGCATGCGCAAACTTCTCCGACGCACTACAGTATCGAGGCAGTCTTAACAACATTTTGAAAGCATTATTATATTGAACACGCAGGGCATCCAGCGACCTTTTAGTGTAATTGATCCATAGATTGCTCGTATACAGACTCTGGCAGTATGCCTTAAATAGGGTAATTTTAACTAGGTCAGTACATCGAGCAAATCTACGGGCCAGCATGTTACTCCTAACCGCTAAAGCCCTGCGTTCCCTCTCAATATCTACATTGTCTTTCAGGTCATCGGCAAGAAAATGGCCAAGATATTTAAAGGACGTGACTTTTTTAATTTTTGATTCATCAAGAACAGGTCAGGTTCATCAGTCCTAGGCTTGCCCCTGACCCCAAAGACAATGTACTCACATTTTTTTGACATTATATGCCAAACCTTGCGACTCAGCATAGGCTACACACACCTTCAGTAACTCTCTTACTGCCCTCACCATGTCATCTGCATAGCTGATGTTGTTAATACTAACCCCACCAACACTGCATCCGACACGCTTGCTGCTGAGCTCGCCTATGAGAGCATCTATATATATGAGTTCATCTGAACTTATATAAAATATAGAATATTAACTAACTTAAATAATCATTATTTTTTCAATTCACCGCCAAATAGTGGCGGTGTAAGAAAATCCATTGGCCTTTGAGAAATCATCAGGTATGTGTCGGAAAATGGACAAAGCAGGGACATTTAAACAGAACATGTGCAGCAGCGTTTTCCTGATAACTCAAATAATAATAAAACTGCGGTTGCCAACTCGACTGCCACGCGGCTACTGTGGCAAAAGATGTAAATAAAAAATGAGAGGAGGCCTGTGCCCAGCAGTGGGACGTAAACAGGCTGCAACATTTTATGCAATGTTCTTCTTACCCATTCGCTATCCCGTGCACTACATATAGTTCGTTGCTATTGTCTTACTATTTTGTCTGAAAATCGGACAGAGAAACTATAAATTAGATGAAACTATACTCACCGTGTAGAAGTAAGCTAATTTCAGAAATGACAACGCATCTACATCTTGATTTTAAATCGAGATAAAGGTCACTTTGCGCCTCAGTATTCAAATTCAAATTCATTTCATTCGTTTACGATATATGGGTTACAATAGGTCTTAATAATTGAACAAAAATACAGCCATATTCTACATTCCGGTGTGTATACTTGTCACATCTTAGCATCTTTGGCTACCCGTACTATTGTAAAAAAAAAACAGTATAACATAAGTCAGCTGAAGGGTAAATTACTTTAGTGTAAGACTAACGATGCGCCGCAGCTTCTCGCGATTTTTTGGAGTATTTTACCAATTTTTGGTATATAAAACATCTTCAAGATTTACATACATACATACATTTATACATATAATCACGCCTCTTTCCCGTAGGGGTAGGCAGAGACCATTCTTTCCACTTGCTACGATCGTTACATACTTGTTTCGCTTCGTCCACTTTCATTATTCCCTTCATACATGCTCTACGGTTTAGGGTACTCTTAACTTACTTACTCAAGATTTAAGGGTACATTATGGCCTATATCCCTCCTGGTACATACTTGTTAAAAGATTATCTTGCTCTTGGTCTTTTCTTTAACATCACAATCTGTTTAATCAATCCAAAGATTAGCTCGGACATACAGACAGACAATAATTTAAAAAATCGTTGTTAAAATGTTTTAATATAATACAAATAAACCCCTGAACTTAACAGCTGTCAGTTATTTTAATATTTATTTATATATATATGTCGAAAAAATATAACATAATCCAACGCTAGCAATATTTTAAAGGAAAAAATTTATTAAGTACTAGTCTTAAGGCATTGAACATTTTATCGCAGCTGATATACTGCCGCCATTACTTACTACGTACTCCCATTCTTATTAAATCGCACAATCAGTCTTATCTGGAGGGAGAACATTCACTTAAGGAACGGAAATGAAAACACTGGATACGATATCGTTCAATTGATTTCTGTGATATGTTGCCTTAAAATGCAATTTACGGCTTATGGAAAGAAAATTGACGACAATCAGAAAATGTCTTGTTTCTTACGTTATACAATATTTATTTTTGGTTAGATCTACGTAGTTCTATCTATGACACCGGGACGTCAAACATCTCAGTTCAAGTATTCGTGTAAATTTAAGAAATCATTCTTACGTTTTTGTTTAATGTTTAATTATAGAAGTACTATCTGCCCGCCACCGCGCATGCGTTGAAGCAGAATCGTATATTAATTGTCGTGTAGTTACCATATTTCCATGGTAAAAATATATCATATATTAATCCTGACGACTTCGATGTGAAGGAAAAACAAACAACAAACAGATGGTAACGGAAAAGCTTTAAGAAAGATCCTGGGACCGTAGACCCGAGTTTAGAGACCCGGAAGCATTCTTTCTTAGTCCAATATGTTATCCCCATAAGTAACTACAAATCTGCATTTTAATTCTTAATCGAAAATAGATGGCGTCTATTGTATCATCAGTTCATCAGTTGTACTAAGTACTTGTTTGTCATCTTTACTCCATTAAAAATAGGGTTGTTAGAATATAAGTGATCACAGGGTTGATAATAAACACTAGGGATGAGGTGATCGCTTCCAAGCTGTTTCTTAGAGTATAGTAAAGAACTGTATAGCCTATTTTATTTTATACCAACTGGTACCCGTCGCGTTGCTACCACAGAACAAGTAATTGTGGAAATATAGTTTTAAATAAGAACGGTCATCTGTGACCCAGACCCGACAGAAATGCGACATACCTTAGTTTTTTTGTTATTTTTTATACAGTTAAATTATATATTTTTTATATTCGAAATCAATGGCTAACACAAAAATATTGCCTTATGTTTTTGTTCAGGCGATACACAAAAAAAATACAAAATGCCTATTTATCTATAAAATTCGTAAATGTATGTACTTAAATGACGATACAATAGCTATGGGATGTATTTAGGTGACCTGGAGATGCAGCTAGATTATGTAATTTTTAAACTTCTAGTCGCGCAATCTGACGAACGGTATGTACTCAGATGGCGCTAAAACTTTGTCAACTTATTGCAGCGCATAAAATACGAACAATGTATTATTATTTTTTATATATTAGACTAGATAATGTTACTGTGGGAAAAGTCCCGCTGGATTGCTTACTTTTGTCTTCGTTCTTCTCAGCACAGAGGTAGCTTTCGATCCAATGTTTAAAGTAAAAATTGTTGTAAGAATTACGTGTAATCTATATGTAACAAAACTATTCTACTCTATTCTAAAAACATTACACTTCCTGAAAGAAATAATTTGAGAAATGACATGTCTTAAAGTTTTCTCTTACAATACCCATCGGAAGATTGGTAGATTCCTTTACGCTGCTACTGCTCGGAATATTTTTATGAGTACCTGAAACAAAATAAGTTTAAAATTATAAATTTTATACAACCGACTTCAATATACATTATTAAGGATAACTCAAAAAAATGTATGCTTATATGGGACTACATGAGAAGCACCAGCTTACAAATAAAAAAAAGAATAATCAATATCGGTTCACCTGGAAAAAAGTAATGAGGTAACACACAAAAAAACATACAACTTACAGTTGAATTGCGTACCTCCTCCTTTTTCAAGTCGGTTAAAATTTGTTAGTAATTTACACAAGGACGATTATGCACAGTATTAATTATTTAATTCCTTTTTAAACGACTTAAAAAAGGGGAAAGTGATCAATTCTTCTGTATATATATTTTTATGTATGTTTAGATATAACTTCTTTGTTAATGAACCGACTTTTATCATTTTTGGAATTAAGTTCCTTATCGGACGGTACAAATATAGCGTATGGAGACTAGGAAGAAAAAGTGTAAGATCTTTCCGCATGACCCCTTCTGCCGTAGTGTAGACGACCTTGGCGGCTATAAGGAAGCGAGATGGAATAATATCCATCACCTTCGCACTTTTTCTTATCTTGCCATGAAAAAAATGTTATTTTATTTTAAATGACTCTTCATTTTAATAGACGCTTGTAAATCATTTATTTGTATTTGTTAATCAATAATATAATAAGTTTATCAATAATAATAAACAATGAAAGGAACTTCGTTCCGACGACCACGACGCTCATGCATGTTTTTTCATTTAATACAAGTATATAAAGGCCAGCGTGGGCTTAGCCCACTCCACACATGTTATCTTTAAAATCAGTACAAATACTAAAAGTAAATAAGATATTATATGCGTTTCGGCCTAGTCTCGTCTTAGCGAGCGATCCAGGCAGCCAGCTTCACTTGTCAATTATGTTTAGATTATTTAGGGGTGACCCTGTATAATTTTAAAAAGGACATTCCTAGAATCATATAAAAAGTACATCCCTAGAATCATCCCTGTATAACTTTAAAAAAAATAGATCCCAAAACGTTAGAATAAATAGTGATGAAGATTTTAATGTAACTATTTAGACTAGGGATAGATAGATTTTTTATAGAATAAACCTACCAAGCTAACATCATAGCAAAGCGGCGAAGCAATCAGCTTTGTAGCGGTTTCTAACGGTTGCCGTTGAGCAATAAGTTTCAAAATAAGAGTTTCAGATGCCTAGGTTACTGATCACCTATCATTCAGCAATCGATATCAGATATCGATTGCTGAAAACAGAATTTGAAAATTCGAAACCGTTCTCGAGATAATCGTGGGACAGACGGACAGACAGACGGACAGACATCATGAAATCAATAAGTGTCTTCGCAAGCTTCGCCACTTAATAAGGGCGACAAGCGCGCACACGACCCACTTGATGGTAAACGCATGCTGTGGCACAACATACAGATATATCCTCGATTAAGAATCAAAATGTAGATGCTTTGTCACCCCTGAGGACTAAGATGGAATGCCTACATTTACAAACACATTAGAATTGAGCTCCTGTTTGACGCTGGTATTCTGTGAAAGTGTGATCCTTCCCTTACTTTACTTTGTTATACAAAATATCAACTGTGCATAGTTTTTGGTTTTATTTCGGTATTTAATGTTTTCAACGCGTAATTTTGTTAACTATATCTATGCCTATGTTATGCAAGCCTGCCGCTACCCTCGCTTTGTTGTTTAACAGTGAAACCGGTTAAATTCCATGCCGTCATGCCTAAGAATTATTCCTGTGTTAAATTAAATTACCATAACAATTCCGCTACTTGTATTTCGTCCTTTAAGAGTTATAAATGTCGGGCTTGAAACAGCGCCAGCGGAAAATCTAACAAAATATTTTCGCTAAACTAAAAGTTTTCTTCCTCGCACGATTTTTTTGTGGAATTGTTTGCCACCGTCGATTTTAACGGACCAATACGATTAAAGGACCTTCAAGAAACGAGCTCACTTCTTTTTTACAGACCGACAAAGCACCTGCGATTCTCCTGGTGGTGCAGTTGTTCATGAGCAGCGGTCGACACTTACCATCACGTGATCCGCAAACCCGTTTATCCCTCTCATATAAAAATAATAATCGGCGAGATACACATTATCATACATTTTTTAATACTAACAATGATATTAATGTTACTGTTACGGCCGGCAGCTGCCCATCCCAGGAGTAGAATCCTTCGCGGCCCATAGACGAAGAAGCTACGGGCAGATGCTGGTCGGGCGTCCTAAACGCCAAGGGTTAAGTTTATAATTACACTAAACAATCCGGGGGGAGCGTTACAATTATTGAACAGAGCTTACTTACCTCTATTCAAGGTGACTGGTCCCTCAGGATTCGGTCAGGTCTCGTGTGGATGTATTGTGCTAGAAAGTAAAGGTCAGTGATGTGTATTTGGGTGTGGCTGGTAGTGTTATTGACCTTATTTGACCGTTCCCCCTGCAGCAGTTCGGCCCTCAGCTCCTCTCCAAGCTAAGGTCGCCTTCCGCAGTCACTTTCTTCCTTTGTTACGATTGACTCGCGAAAATGAACACAGAACGTACGGGTCAAAGGTCACCGTTATTTCTAGAATATTAACTACCGCACTAGTAACTAATACAGTCGAATCCACTTATACAGATTCTGCGTTAAACCTAAAGTCCCGGGTAAACTCTCAACACGCGCTACCATTCCCAGTGGTATATTTACTATACGCGCCTATCATAAAATTAAGAGCTCCCGACCAAAACGGGACCGCGTGATTCTTTCGACGCGAAGAAGACATCTAATCTTTCGCTCTCGACTCCCACCTTTCAGCAAGCTCGGACGTTCAACACGCACGAACGTCATTCCGTATCGACCGAGCCGAGTGCCATCTAACGTCGATGCCTGACACTAACGCTTTTGCGTGAACAAACCCCCGTCCCGGACATAAGGATTTAGGTCCGCGAGCAAACCGGTCAGCGTTACAGGGTCGCGACGGCAAGTTGCAAGATCGAATCTACAACCAAACTAGGCTACCTCACGCACCCAATCAGATCTTGCAACCCTGACCAACGCCTCAAAATTACAGCCCCAACGTGGGCTAGCCGGAGAGTCGAACTGGATGCCCTTCCTGGACATCGCAGCACATAAATAAGTCCCATTCCCAGACAGAAGTCAGACGACCTCCTTCAAACACCTATCTGCGCTCCCATGATTAGTTCCGCAATTCGACCGGATCAGGTCTGCAAACAGCGACGCGACACGAAGCGGCCCAGAGGGACCCTCAAGCTTCAGTGCAGAGAGCACCCCCAAATTCCCCATGAACGTCGTCTGTGGAGAGCTGAACGAAACGCACAAATAGTCCCTAGTATGAATTTTCAAACAAGTAGGCATAACCAAGTCATCCACCTATAATCATTTACCAAATGGTGCGACAGCTGATTTCCATCTGATAATCTACAAACCAGATTGCCCTTTAGGCAGGTAATCCTATGCTCATATTTCAACTAATTTTTCAAAAGCATCAATGTTCAATTACAGAATTAATTAAAACAAGTAATCACCGATGCACATAGGTCAACTTGGCAAAGTAAACAAAACAATAAACGTAAGGGACAGCCCTATTTCTTATTTCAAATAAATATCTTAGACAGTGCCAACAAAATCTAAACCAAAAGAGAATTGACTTCTATTTCCTTTGGCAACCACAGGGTTATCTAATTTCAACCTTCCTTATCACAAAGCAAAATGATTAAACACTATCACAAGCATTAAAAAAGGGCACACAATTTAATCTCAATTTTCCGTGCAACAACAAACGCAGTGATCGAATGTATTTACAAAACATATGCAGCAGAATTTAAAGGAGTATTTTAAATTCAATTCTTTTAATCATAACCGTTACAATATGAATTTCGCGGAAAACCCAAAAGCATTTTAATTTAAATTTAAAGAATTTTTAACTAAGTGCTCGACCAAACCAAATCCAATACCCCTTGAGAGCGTGATTAAACTCTCCAGGGGGCCCTAATCTTCCCACCACCAAGTGGAGGCCACACCGCGTGAACCCGATACTAACAGAGCGCAACCGCTAACGGTCGCCACTCGGGTTGTATACCCTCACTGAGGCCGTCGGCAACAGAACAGCTTGACAAGTGGACTGTTGACGGCTTAAGGCTCAGTAGAGGCAGCCATGGTGGGAGCTAAGGCGGCAGCTAGCTAGGGCCGCCTCCATCAAATGGGGTACAGCGGTACACCAGTCGCGGCCACTCAGCTAACGGGAGTGATAAGGGTCCAGCGGACCGATGAGTGGCCGTGAAGTTCCTCTCCGCACGCTGAGGGGGTGTGATGACACCCCCGCCCCTGGGGGAATTACCCACCGACTGGTCGGGGGAGGGACCCCTTTCAAACCTAGGGGCCTGGTGGCTAGCCGGCGGGAGCCGAGCGTCGCCCGTCAACGGGCATGGCGGAGCGCCCCCGCCCGTGGGGGTCGAGGGCCTGGCAGAGCCCCGAGAGGAGACGCCGTTCGCACCCAGGCACAGTACGACATGGTGATTGCCCTGGCAATGCAGACAGGGCCGCTGGTGCGGACAGTCTCGCTCGAGGTGCCCTTCCAAACAGGAGTAACACCAGCGGCGCTCCTTGGCGATAGTTCGGCTCGCCGGAACTGGCTTACTTAATAATTTTGGGCAAGACGTTACCCGGTGATCAGATGCTCGACAATAGGAGCAGGGGGGGTTGAGGACGACTTGCCCGGCGGATTTCGCCTCTCACTGGGCACGGCTCGTAAGTCGTCGACGGTGCCCGCCGCGTGCTCGATCTGTCGGCACTGCTCCTCCAAAAACCGCAGCAGGTCATAGAATGGCGGAATATAGGAGGCCTCGTCCCCGCCGTACCTCTCCTCAAAATGCATTTGAAGGTCGAGAGGTAGACGGGACAGCACGATGCGGAGCAACAAGAAGGCCCATTCGCCTACTGGTAAATCCAGCCGCCTCAACGTATTACAGGCCACCAAGACTGGATCCAACAGATCCGGACGTAGTCTGGCCCGGTTACTAAGCAGCGGAAGGCTTAGAAGCTGCTTAACATGTTCGTCGGCAATTCGCCGGACGTTGGCGTATCTTCTGGCTAGGAGGTCCCGAGCAGTCTGGTAGGCGTCGTCCGACAATCTCAAATGGCTGACAACGCCCAGGGCCTCACCCTCCAGTGAAGCCAGGAGGTACGCCATCTTCTGGCTCGGGGTCAAGTCACTCCTGGCGTCCACTAGGCCGTCGAAAAGACCAATGAAGGTCAGCCATTCGGAAAGGACCCCGGAGAACCTTGGCAAGTCCAGAGTTGGGAGTCGTCCCAACAGCTCCGGCTGAGGCCGCTTCCGAAAGGACTCGGGCAGGCCACTCGTCCGAGCCTCACACGCCCCCTCGGCACACCCGCCCTCAGCCTCGATCAACTCGTCCGTGAGCGAAAAGAACTGCTCGTAGTCTGCGAAGCAGGAGTCCAGGACTCCCTTTTCCACATCCGAATCCTCGAGCTCAGCGTAAGCCTCCTCCACTGCAGCCCTTCGAGCATCAACCTGCTCGAACCGCTTCATCAAATTATGGACCCTATCCGGTCGACCTATCAAAGCATGGGCGCTGGTGGCCCAGCGTAACTCAGTCCGCAGGCAACGGATTAGCATCTTGGGCGAGGACATCACTACTAAATACAAATTACGACGCCGCTCGAGGACAATTACAAAAATAACAAATAAAAAATACAAAAAAAATTAACAGCTAACTAATGCAGTTCCTATCAAATCGAGTTGAATAGAATGTACACAAATAAGAACCGCTATTTATCAAATCAAACACAAGTTAGTACAAAAGAAAAGGTAAATCAAATTAACAATAACAAATACTAGTGCGATCAAATCAAGTTAAATTCAAATTACGTAAATACAAATTACCACTCTTTAGTTCAAATACAAATTACAATACGAAAGATACATAACGAAGATACACATCAACAAAAAATGCCTTGCTCGGAAATCGACTCTTCGATAAGTAATACACCACAACTATCCGCAACGATAATTAACCGATTACGCAAAAATAACCATCTACCTACATGACGCAAACTCCCGCTTGCGCGCGAACCAGGCGTGGCTTTTCAAATTTACCCGCAAACAACAAAGCAAGCTAACAAAGAAAGGAATTTTATTATTACGTATATAATAAAAAAAATATCTTTACGTATTACGGACGGGCGTGATTGTAGACACAAAATTAAACCAATCAAACCAACGCTCCCTGCCACCAAAATTATTTAATTTTTATCAAATACTATGGTCGGTGGATCGACCGGGAATCGATCCCAGCACCGCGTTCTGCTACCAAATGTTACGGCCGGCAGCTGCCCATCCCAGGAGTAGAATCCTTCGCGGCCCATAGACGAAGAAGCTACGGGCAGATGCTGGTCGGGCGTCCTCACGCCAAGGGTTAAAGTCTAATTACACTAAACAATCAGGGGGGAGCGTTACAATTATTGAACAGAGCTTACTTACCTCTATTCAAGGCGACTGGTCCCTCAGGATTCGGTCAGGTCTCGCGTGGATGTATTGTGCTAGGAAAGTAAAGGTCAGTGATGTGTATTTGGGTGTGGCTGGTAGTGTTATTGACCTTATTTGACCGTTCCCCCTGCAGCAGTTCGGCCCTCAGCTCCTTTCCAAGCTAAGATCTCCTTCCGCAGTCACTTTCTTCCTTTGTTACGATTGACTCGCGAAAATGAACACAGAACGTACGGATCAAAGGTCACCGTTATTTCTAGAATATTAACTACCGCACTAGTAACTAATACAGTCGAATCCACTTATACAGACTCTGCGTTAAACCTAAAGTCCCGGGTAAACTCTCAACACGCGCTACCATTCCCAGTGGTATATTTACTATACGCGCCTATCATAAAATTAAGAGCTCCCGACCAAAACGGGACCGCGTGATTCTTTCGACGCGAAGAAGACATCTAATCTTTCGCTCTCGACTCCCACCTTTCAGCAAGCTCGGACGTTCAACACGCAGGAACGTCATTCCGTATCGACCGAGCCGAGTGCCATCTAACGTCGATGCCTGACACTAACGCTTTTGCGTGAACAGTTACTATTATTCCCTTTAACCACTTCAGGTAAGCTTAAATGCTTATGCTAGGAATGGTTTACGAAATCGAATGGTGGATTCGATTTTTTTATATTATACTAAGCCAGCGCTTATTTATGATCTCACCTGATGGTAAGTGGTGATGTAGCCTAAGATGGTGAAGCGCACTGACTTAACAAAAGTCTATTCCCTTTTGCTTTGAAGACACCCACACTGTAATCAGATGGAAAGACAGATGCTGGCAACTTATTCCACTCCTTTGCTGTACGCATGATGAACGACGACGTTCGAACGGTTTGGTTCGAATGCGTGGTAAGTCAAGAACGAAAGGATGGAGACTGGCCGAACGTCTGGTTGTCCAATGGTTGAAGGGAGAGGGAGGACTTAAATTATGCAATTCCTTCGCACACTCTCCGATATGCATCCTCTAGAAAACCGAAAGGCTGGCCACTTTGCGTCTGTGTTCGAGGCTGGTAAGATTAGTTTTAACCTGAGGCTAAATGCAGGTGACCAATAAGCCTCTTAGCACGCTTTTTCATTGAGATCAAACCTGCTAGGTGGCATTTTGCAGCACCAGCCCAAATATGGCAGCAATACTCCATGCACGACCGGACTTGCGCTTTATATAAAGTAAGCAGCTGTCCCGACGTGAAGTATCGCCGCACCTTTGCAAGGACTCCCAGCTTCCTTGCAGCTGCTTCGGCCTTGGACTTAAGGAACCGCCCGAAGTTCAGAATTGAGGATATCTCAAACCCTAACAACTGAAGGCGGTCGGTATATTCCAGTGATACATTTCGGAAAGAAAGAGCCAAGGTAAGCTGGCTCCTTTATGCAGACACGCTTGTGTTTTGGAGGCGTTGAATTTCACAAAATTGACATCGCCCCATTCGGAGACTGTCTGTAGTGTGAGATTCACACGCTCTACCATAGCTTCTCTATCGGACTGGATTTGATCCCGACTGGCCCGAGGACGTGGTTGGTATCTCTCTACAACTGTGCTATCGTCTGCATACCCATAGATACCGGGCATAAGCAGATTATTAACATGCAGCAGGAAGAGAGTCACGGAGAGAACGGACGCCTGAGGAACACCGACGTTATTCCACGACTTTTTCAATTCGTGGTCCTCACTCTTAGAACATAGAACTCTCACATAGATTACCTCATAAGCGGATCGGCAACGATAGTATTTTTATAGTTTCGAGTTATTATTTTTTAGAATTGGCGAGCAAACGACTATGTTTCCAGGTTGTCCCAAAAATCGACGTCAAACTGAAAACCGTTTTAAAGGCTAAGTCATGATAGTTAGCAAAATAAAATCATTTATGTATTTTTTTAAATAATCGGCATTTAAAAAATCGAGGAAATTTGCACTTTGTGATAGTCTTTTAACTGCCGTTACTGCAAATCTTTATTTCTATTAAATTATATTTTTATTATCGAATCCTGAATAAATCTTTTGTAAGTATTTGCCCAAAATTTAAAGCCAACTGCTCGAGATTGGAAGATATTGTCACTTTTAGCCCAAATATGTATTCAAAGTTAACGCTTTCACTCTCCGGTTTTCAGACATAATAGTAAGACAATAGCAATGACCTTAATGTACAGAACGGGACAGCGAAATGTTTAAAACTTCGTCTAATTTTAACTGACTGTACTGAAAAAATGTACTGCGCTAGTTTGGCAAGTAACTTTAAAAGTAGGTGCATTTGATGAGAATTTAAAAATGGCATGATACTTGCTAGATTATTTCTTGCTAACTCAGTTTTGACAAATTTTTATTGCTTAAATGATTCTAATGTACCCAAGCCTTTCCTCAAGGCCTTAAAAAGAGTTTGATTTAGATGGAGAAGTGAAGTGAGACAGAAATCTTATTTCCAGATAGCCCAAGGTCACCACGGGTAGATTTTCTCGTTTTTTCAAATGGCTATTTTGTATATATATTATTATAAATTATTAAAAAAAAATTAAAATAAATTATAAAAATTATTCTTTAAAAAAATACGTAAGTTAAATTTATTATTTTATTTTTCTGATAATTAATATAATTAATAACTTGGCCTATCACCCGTTTTTTTTTATTGGATAGGGTGACAAACGAGCACACAGTCCACCTGATGGTAAGTGGTTGCTGTGACCCATAGACATCTACATCTATCCTCGTTTGCAAATCAAAATGCAGATGCGTTGCCACCCGTGAGGACTGAGATGGAATGCCTGTTTTCTAGTAAATAGGGTCTCCGGTTATCTACACACACCATACGAAACACAGCAGCATTAAGCTGCTATTTTACGCTGGTATTCTGTGAAAGCGTGGTCTTTCCCCGGTCGAGCCGACCCATTCGTGTTACTACTATACCCGAAATATAGCTGCAGCATGGCTCTACCACGTACCGTTTCCGTCTTGACGTCCATTTCTGGGACAGCCTGTATGTTTTAAAAACTTTCTTTTATTCTACTGCGCATAGATTAACACCGCCATTACAATTCATGCTTACAATAGTTTTTTTTAAAGAAAGAAAGATATATCGACCACAGACAATATGACACACAGAAAAAAACATATTGTTGATTTTTAATTTTATAACACTAGATGATGGACGATTTAATTTAATAACGTTAGATGATGAAAGATGTCACCAGAATAAAGATGTACTGTTACTGGGTTCCTTACTGGCTGCAGAAATAATTATGAGATTTTAATATATTCATAGTACTCTTCCAGTAAGAGCTGTGGTAGCTCAGATGGTTAGCACTCGCTGTGAGCTTCACAGTACTCGAGCAACCCGGGTTCGAACCCCGCCGGGACCAATGAAATTGTTAATTGCAATTTTAAGTGCTGATTTACCATGTGCTCAGCGGTGAAGGAAAACATCGTGAGGAAACCTGCATGCCTGAGAAATAAGAAAAAAAATATTTCGAAGACATGTGAAGTTCGCCGACACGCATTGAGGCAGCGCGGCGGACGTTTCCATTAACCCTCTCAGAAATGAGAGGAGGGCTATGCCCAGCAGTGGAAGGTAAATAGGCTGCAACTTTACTTCTTGTAGTTAGAAATGAAACCATAATACCTGGTGAATAGAATGCATTTCAATTTAAGGTATATGTTTTAATTTATTGCCTATAAAAATATTACAATTAAAAATATACATTGAAAATAATGCAAACCACTGAGAAAGAATTATATACGATTAGATGTAATCTCTCAATATTTGTTAGTAAATATATTGGTGAGGAGAAAAATCCAGTATAGAACGAGTATGTATTAATAAAAATATTTAGACAAATCCATATCCACATTTTTAAAAGGGGACTATAGACAAGAACACAAGACAGGAATCGTTTCAATAAGCAATATATTATAACCGTGAACTTGAATTCTTCTCAGCAGTTTGTCGTGAAGCGACAATTAAAAGAGAAAGAAAACCTAACCTACGATCAGCAAAACAACCAAATAGACCAAGACAAATAATATATTTAGGATTCGAAAATATTTACAATTTTATATATCAAAAATGGAGTATGAATGTGAGGATGGATGATGTGATTTACAAATTATTTTTTAAAAAAAAGGTAATAAAAAAAAGATTTATGTCGTAGCTGAGTCCGAAGATCCCGAGCGTGCTCTCAGCGCCTGGAACGAGCACGCACGGCGTAGGTGGGTAGGCGTGGGCGTCTCTAGGCGACGACCTCAGGTGAATGCGGCGATTGCAGGATCGGCGACTTCAGCCCAGACAGGAGCTTGCAGGATCCTCAGCGACTTCAGACAGCGCAGTGGCCTGCAGGATCCGGTGACTGCAGGCGGGACAGAGGTTTGTAGGTTCCGGTGATTTCGGGCGGAACAGAGGTCTGTAGGTTCCGGCGACTCCAGGTAGAGTAGAGACTTGTGGGATCTCGGCGACTTCAGGCAGAGCAACGTTTTGTAGGATCCGGCGACTTCAGGCAGAGCAACGGATCGTAGAGTCCAGTGGCTTCAGGCAGGATAGAGGCTTGCAGGATCCCGGGGCTGAGCGGCCCCGGGATAAGGCCTTTAGAAGATGCTTCCGATACGAGAACTGAAGCAAGACTCAATTTCTTCACCGATTGTTCGGCTTTTATATCTTTCTAGAGAGAACGGAAAAATTATTTAAATTAAAAGGAAATTTATTGTAAATGACCTAGAGCAAAAGAGTATTTATGTGAAAATATCGAGATAAAACATTATATCGGTAACGAATTAGAATAAAAATTGCCATGACAACGGTATAAATAGTAGTTGTCATAAAAACCAATTTTTGGTTTTTGGACTTTTATTAAGAAATTATTACATTTAAGTATGAATTGAGATATGATTCACATAGGAAAAACTTATGCACGGCTGCGTGCATGAAGCCTGAAATTGTAGAGTTACAGAGAATTCAATAAAATACCATAAAAGGTAAGACTTCATTGACAGCTATTTTAAAAGTGATAAATAGTGTGAAAATACGAAGTAAAATGATATGTTATTGTGTAAAAACGTTACAGGATCCTATAGAAATAAAGGTGATGCAAAATATAAATGCAGAAAATCAAAAACAGAATGAAAAAAATAGTATAAAGTGATGCAAAACATGAATGCAGAATATCAAAACAGAATGAAGAATTAGTGTACAATGAAATGTAAGTAGTATAACACTACATTTTCCCCAACATTCCAGACATGATGGAAATATAGATGACAATAGGTTCATCTCGACCTTGAGTTCGATTCCTAATCGCTTCTAAAAGTTTGTGATCATAATCAAAACCACCAAAGTCTTTGATTAATAATGAAGAAAGTTCGTTCCACGTTAAGTTTGGATTCTGATTATATTTAAATCTGAACCAATGAAGAGCATTGTCAGTGAAAATTTCAAACGCTTGTGAAATCAACAAGTCTTTGGACAAGCCACGAGCTATACAGTATTCTTCCAGTTTTTGAAGAAAGGATCTTGGACAGCTTTTACCATTGAAGGTGTGTCTTTTCAGATCTTTGAAGACGTTGGATGGAGAAAAAGATTGAGGTGGTGGTGGAGGATACGGGGTATGGACCTGAATAGAAGTTTGAGAAACAAGGGGGAGTTCCGTGACAGTCGGGTCAACCGTAACAATCGGGTCATCAGGAGGGTCAAGTGATGGAACGTCATTTTCAGTTGAAGGTGGAGTCAAGGATTCGAATTGTTTAGCCATAGCGTCATATTTCATCTTCAAAGTCTCGAAATTAGCTTTAAAGTCTGGATATAAGTCAGTATCTATTCGCTCTAATCTGTAAAAAACATGGTTAATAAAAGTTTCTATTAGTCGTAAATATTTGGTTTCACCTTGTAAAAATTTTTTAATTTTACAGTCCAGATAGGTCAATGTAGAATCAATTTGAGACAAGTCATCCTCGATCGGAATTGGAGAAGTCAGAATATCTTCAGGGTGAGAATTCGCAACTAAACGTAAAACTTGTTTTTTTAGAAGCAAAACAGTATTAGCTGGTTCCTCACATCTAATCTTCACTTCGTATTCAAGTTCGGCCTTGTTAAGGAATTCGTACTTAATAACCCTTTTCATTGTTATAATTACGTGTAAAGTTAAATTTAAGAAATAAAAATATTATTAAAAATCGTACCTCTAAGTTATCTAGAATAAAAAATATTATAGTGATGAATGTAACTTAGAGTGATGAATGTAAATGAAGTGTTATTTGTAGGCCTAAATATAATCCAAATAAGTTGAAAAACTAGAAGAAGTTTTGTTTTAGAATTTTGAAGGAAAATTGTACCTCTTTAAGTTATCTGGAATAAAAGGTAGGTTAAGGTGATGAATGTAAGTGAAGTGTTATATGTAGGCCTAAATATAATCCAGATAAGTTGAAAAACTAGAAGAAGTTTTGTTTTAGAATTTTGAAGGTATTAAAAGGATGTGTAAATGAATGATGAATAGTAAGTTGAGAACAAAAGGGAAAGCAATTAAATCAAAAGGAACTAGACAAGGCGCAGTAAAGGTGAAGAATTAAGAGAGAAAGAGGACTTTTACGTTGGGCGCCAAACTATCGTGAAGCGACAATTAAAAGAGAAAGAAAACCTAACCTACGATCAGCAAAACAACCAAATAGACCAAGACAAATAATATATTTAGGATTCGAAAATATTTACAATTTTATATATCAAAAATGGAGTATGAATGTGAGGATGGATGATGTGATTTACAAATTATTTTTTAAAAAAAAGGTAATAAAAAAAAGATTTATGTCGTAGCTGAGTCCGAAGATCCCGAGCGTGCTCTCAGCGCCTGGAACGAGCACGCACGGCGTAGGTGGGTAGGCGTGGGCGTCTCTAGGCGACGACCTCAGGTGAATGCGGCGATTGCAGGATCGGCGACTTCAGCCCAGACAGGAGCTTGCAGGATCCTCAGCGACTTCAGACAGCGCAGTGGCCTGCAGGATCCGGTGACTGCAGGCGGGACAGAGGTTTGTAGGTTCCGGTGATTTCGGGCGGAACAGAGGTCTGTAGGTTCCGGCGACTCCAGGTAGAGTAGAGACTTGTGGGATCTCGGCGACTTCAGGCAGAGCAACGTTTTGTAGGATCCGGCGACTTCAGGCAGAGCAACGGATCGTAGAGTCCAGTGGCTTCAGGCAGGATAGAGGCTTGCAGGATCCCGGGGCTGAGCGGCCCCGGGATAAGGCCTTTAGAAGATGCTTCCGATACGAGAACTGAAGCAAGACTCAATTTCTTCACCGATTGTTCGGCTTTTATATCTTTCTAGAGAGAACGGAAAAATTATTTAAATTAAAAGGAAATTTATTGTAAATGACCTAGAGCAAAAGAGTATTTATGTGAAAATATCGAGATAAAACATTATATCGGTAACGAATTAGAATAAAAATTGCCATGACAACGGTATAAATAGTAGTTGTCATAAAAACCAATTTTTGGTTTTTGGACTTTTATTAAGAAATTATTACATTTAAGTATGAATTGAGATATGATTCACATAGGAAAAACTTATGCACGGCTGCGTGCATGAAGCCTGAAATTGTAGAGTTACAGAGAATTCAATAAAATACCATAAAAGGTAAGACTTCATTGACAGCTATTTTAAAAGTGATAAATAGTGTGAAAATACGAAGTAAAATGATATGTTATTGTGTAAAAACGTTACAGGATCCTATAGAAATAAAGGTGATGCAAAATATAAATGCAGAAAATCAAAAACAGAATGAAAAAAATAGTATAAAGTGATGCAAAACATGAATGCAGAATATCAAAACAGAATGAAGAATTAGTGTACAATGAAATGTAAGTAGTATAACACTACAAGTTTTAGCAAGCGCATTGCTCTTTTACGCTCTTGTATTATCTAGACAAGGAAAAAGCGGAGATCTTTTAAATATTAAATGTCTCAAGACACCAAAATTGTAAAGAATACAAAAATAATTCTTATAATATTCTTCTTTGGCAGACTTTTCCTGTGGCCTATCCAGCCCAATCCTCTTCCAATAAACTCCTAGGTATAGCTGACTTTGCCTATCTCCTTGGTCTAGTTATCGTATACACTGCGTATATACGTTGGTCATGAGTTCCCGAGTTCCAATTGCGGGCTTGGCCAAAATCAGTTAGGATTTTCTACCAAGAAATTCTCAGTATTAGCCCGGAGTCAGAAAGTTGACGGTGTTTCACCCCCACCGCCTCGGAAAGCACGTAAAGTATCACCGTACCGTACAATCGGAATATGAGGCTGAGGGAATATATAGTGAACCAGTGCTTGCGCATCCACTCGGTCACTATAATCTCGTCCTTCGCATGTGATTGTTCGCATGTGAATGATTTCCCATAAAATACTATTTTAAATAATATACAATATTTTATTATATGCAATATTAAAAACTATAATAAAAAGACTAAAACTAGTAACTTAATTATCAAATAGTCCTACTCCCCGTGGTATCGTGCCAAAATCGCTGCCAGCCCTCTTATCACGAGCGAGCAGTCGCGGATACTGTACCTTTAGGAACTTCACCGCACGTGGACCCCACGGACCGATAGTCTCTACAGCAAATGGCACAAAATATGTAATCATCACTCAGTTCAGCTGTCTCTGATACAGCCCTGGCTCTAAACGAGGTACCCTTAAGATGAAAGACCATAAAAGTGTCTACGCAAGTAGCATCTCACATTAGGGTTCTACCTCTTTCCCAAGGGACCAATGACATACCGATAGTTTGATTTCCAAAAAAGTATGGTAGTGGAATATTCTTCTTCATCATATATCACTGCCGATAAATCCACTGTTGAACTTTCCCCCCTCGGTTGACTTATAGGAGGGATTTTGCAATAGTTCCCACACTTGGTAGGCGGGTTGGCGACCACAGTATATTATATTGCATACCTTAAGCGAAAGCGCAAGGTGTGTTCTACTATCGCCTAAAAATTAAGATTCCACCATTTTATCGAATAAAATCGTATCTAGCAATCATATTATACATATAAATTATATAAAAAGCACATTGTTAGAAAGATAAATGATTGTTGAACTTATTAATAATTTTTTAAAATCGATTAATTGCTATTTTTAAATAAAAAAAAAGGGTTTTAGTGGCTTATGGTGTGGATTTATCATGTCCATGTGGCTTGTAAACACAATAACTTTTGAAAATATTAATTGTTTAACTCAATCTATTTTTTAATCTCTTCATCTATCATGTGGGAAGCCACTGAATGTAAATGGCAGTGTAGTTTTGTTTTGTTTAGCTATAATTAATTTTTTTCGGCTCCAAAATGGCGACATTTTCGTTGATTTGATAGCCTCGTATACAAATTAATTCTGTAAATGGGAAGCTACAGCCACAGAGTAGTAATGAGTAGTTTAGTTTGGCTCACAGAGTACATTATATATAGGGAATAATGTAAAATATATAAATTATACTGAAAATTTAATTACAAATTTGTTTTGTAACAAAATAGTAAGTTAGCAAGGTTCGATTGAATTTTAAACTATTCATTAATTTGTTTGATTCTAAATTGGCCTAGCATGGCTGAATTTAAAAAAGCGACATCTACTGCAACATGGACAAACTGTCATGACATAATAATACCTCTAAGAAAAATTATAGTATGGACTGTTATGCCACTGGTTTGGCTTTGGCTTCAGTCTTGCTTCTCCGCTAGGAGTAAAGTATTCTGTGGTCTTGCTGCAGTCACCTTCGTGAGTGGACATTGTATCGGTTGTTTGCAGCGGCTCAAAAAGATCGCTGTACAAATACACAATATTCGAATAACCAAATTTCTTAAATACTTAATTATAATAATAATAAGACATTTTTTTTATTACAATATTTAAAAGCACAGAATAAATAATAGTAGTACGTACTAAAAGCAAGTAGTATAATTTTTTTTTGTCATGGGTGACATTTTCATGGTTTTCGAGGGTGTTGAAACCGATAGGGTTGTCGAAATGTAAATCCAAGATGGCGGCCGCAATAGGTATCAATTTTTTCATCATGGGTGTCATTTTTATGGTTTTCGAGGGTGCTGAAGCCGATAGTGCTGTCGAAATGTAAATCCAAGGTGGTGGCTGCAATAGGTATAAATTTTTTCATCATGAGTGTCATTTTCATGGTTTTCGAGGGTGTTGAAGCTGATAGTGCTGTCGAAATGTAAATACAAGATGGCGGCTGAATTAGGTACCAATTTTTTCATCATGGGTGTCATTTTCATGGTTTTCGAGGGTGTTGAAGCCGATAGTGCTGTCAAAATGTAAATCCAAGATGGCGGCTGCAAAATATATCAATTTTTTCATCTTGGGTGTCATTTTCATGATTTTCGAGGGTGTTGAAACCGATAGTGCTGTCGAAATGTAAATCCAAGATGGCGGCTGCAACAGGTATCAATTTTTTCATCATGGGTGTCATTTTCATGGTTTTCAAGGGTGTTGAAGCCGATAGTGCTGTCGAAATGTAAATCCAAGATGGCGGCTGCAACAGGTATCAATTTTTTCATCATGGGTGTCATTTTCATGGTTTTCGAGGGTGTTGAAGCCGATAGTGCTGTCGAAATGTAAATCCAAGATGGCGGCTGCAATAGATATAAATTTTTTCATCTTGGGTGTCATTTTCATGGTTTTCGATAGAGTTGAAGCCGATAGTGCTGTCTAAATGTAAATCCAAGATGGCGGCTGCAATAGGTATCAATTTTTTCATCATGGGTGTCATTTTCATGGTTTTCGAGAGCATTGAAGCCGATAGGGTTGTTGAAATGTATATCCAAGGTGGCGGCTGCAATGGGTATTAATTTTTTCATCATGGGTGTCATTTTCATGAGTTTCGAGGGTGTTGAAGCCGATAGCGCTGTCGAAATGTAAATCCAAGATGGCAGCTGAAGTAGGTACCAATTTTTTTTATCTTGGGTGTCATTTTCATGGTTTTCGAGAGTGTTGAAGCCGATAGTGCTGTCGAAATGTAAATCCAAGATGGCGGCTGCAATAGGTATCAATTTTTTCATCACGGGTGTCATTTTCATAGTTTTCGAGGACGTTGAAGCCGATAGTGCTGTCGAAATGTATTTAGACTACTTTAAAAATTCCGTATAATCATGTTATACGTAATTTTTTTAATGCGCTTAAGGTATGCCCAATTGGATTTACCAATATATTTTGTTTTACTATTGGGAGGATGCTGCTGTACATCTCCTTTTCAAATTCCCTCTGTGGCCTCTTAAGACAGCCACGGGACGATATGGGGTAGTGGATACTCTTACACCGCCACTGCACGGTAGCATGTTGTTCTGCTTATTTAAAGTTTGCTTTTTTAAAACAAATTCTTAGTACAGCGAGAAAAAATTAAAGTCTATAGAAATATTTTAAAACCAATTGAAAAGCCAATATATCCTTTATATTTAACTTTTCAAGGAACTGCTGCTTGCGTATTCTGTGCAAGCGCTGGAAAAGCTGGAATGCTTTACTTAAAATAATAGCCAATAATCGCCAGGCTGAGTAGGTTGTTAAACGTAGAAGACACCCCGGACCGGTAAAACGCCATCACTAGTCAGTTAAAACTGAGGATAACATTTCTGGATGCGTTTTCCGTCATCAGTTAGTCTTAATAGCATCGCCTATCAATCACGGCGTGCAATCGAGGTTCACGCTAAAAAAGTTGGTACATTTTCTTTTACACCTCAAATTAGATGAAACCTCTTTTTAAAAGACCTTTTTAATAAAAATTACCACTCTCACTATAAAAACTCAAGAGATAGCATATTCTCTTTGTTGGGTGGTAATATTTTTCTTTCAAGATGTAGATATCTATGAGTCACAGCATTCAATTACTAATAAGTTGACTGTGTGTTCGTTCGTCACTCCCACATTTTTTTACATAGAATAAGGGTGACAAGCGAACACACATCCCACGTGATGGTAAGTGTATGCTGTGGCCCATAGACATACTACTATCCTACATCTATCCTTCATTAAGAATTAAAATGCAGATGCGTTGTCACCCCTGAGGACTAAGATGGAATGCCTCGTATACAGTAAAAAGGTTCTCTACACTCATCATATGAAATACTGCTGCATTGAGCTGGTATTTAATGCTGGTATTCTGTGAGAGCGCGGTCCTCCCCTAGTCGAGCCGACGTATTTGTGCTTCAACTATAATATTACTGCAAAATGGTTCTATTACGTATTTGAAAAAGGTACCTCGTAGGATACTAGACTAAATGAATGGACTGCAACCTCGCCCGTCACGCTAATTCTAATTAGAAAATTAATTAAAATCTCGACATAATTTTTCACCAAGCATTCAGCTTACTGCTTGCGTTAATAAATTCACAAAACAAAATTATATTGGCACTCAATGCATTTCAATGGATGATAATTGTGCGTCAGACGATTATTCCAATTTCAATAAAATCAAATTATAATGAAATGAAAGCTCTTACACCGAGGACGCAAATATAATTACCTATATTACGAGCTAAATATTTGACAGAGATTGACGACACATTTTACTTTAATTAATAAGCCAAGTTATCGTTAAAGTAATCATTTATGTATTAACAAGCTTAATTAAGTATCCCAATCACTTACAGTGATATTACACAAGACTGATGAAGTTTTAAATGAGGCATAAAGATTTCGTTCACAAAGGTTTTAATATATATTAAAATTTATTCGCATAGAATTGAAATCTAAAC
Organism: Parnassius glacialis; assembly: GCA_033319125.1. NCBI lineage: Eukaryota > Metazoa > Arthropoda > Insecta > Lepidoptera > Papilionidae > Parnassius > Parnassius glacialis. Next base: position 714,250 of record JAVANC010000026.1, read on the forward strand.
AATATTAAAGAACTATAATAAAACATCTAAAACTACAAAGTTAAATTATCATATAGTGCTACTCTCCGTGGTAGCGTGCCAAGAACGCTGGCTGCGTTTCCTCGCTGAATGACCCTACTTAACATTTGAGTGAGAAAAACCAACAGTTATGATATTATTCACATTTTTAGCACAATTTTTATAGGATAAGGGTGACAAACGAGCACACAG